>CABHPR010137430.1:13668-43833 GCA_902168415.1 Peromyscus melanophrys | reverse complement strand
ACAGACTGCTAGTACCAGAAAGAGTTAAAACAGTTTACTTAAACTGACTTAGTCTAGCTAATAAACAATAACCCTGAGGTGCAGCTTGCTATGACCACCCCGCCCCAATTTACAGATAAGGACACTGCGCCATGGTAGAATTACAGGGTGAATGAACGGTCATTTAATAAGCTTTCTCCCCTGCCTCCAGATTTTATTAACACAATGCATGATTTACTAGAATGTATATTCCTCATTTTTTTTTTTTTCTACTTCAGCGTGTCACCAGTTAGGGATCAAAACTATGGACTGCGCTGCCTCATTCTGAGTGACTGAACTAGATGCAGTTTTGACTTTTTTGCCCATTGCATCATCATTTATATTCTTAAAATATGTGTGTAAATTAAGCATTTTGTAGATTTAATTGTTTTTGTGGTTTTGTTATTATTGCTGCCATTCTTGTTTTGTTTTTGGATGTTTCTTTGTTTTGTGTTCAGTTCATTTTTCTTTGTATTATTTTTAGAGACAAGGTCTTACTTTCTATCCCAGACTGACCGGGGACTCACTATGTAGTCCTGGTTGAGTCAGAACTCATGGAAATCCTCACGTGTCTCTCAAGTGCTCATCATACATACATGAGCTGCCATAGCAGGCTTCATTGTATTTTAAATAAACTAAGAGAGCTCTTGTTTAAATTTCTTTTCAAAATAAAATTCAAATTGTCATAACTGGGGCATGTTTAGACTGTTACCTTACAAATGAATTTTTCACACTTCTTGGATAAAAGGGAAAAGAAAGGAATCAAAAAGAGGTTAGAAGAAATGCCAAATTACAACAAAGAAATGCCTTCAAAATGATTATTTAGTCATAGGACTTTTAATTAAATAATATCAAAAAATTTAAACTCCTGATTGTAGTGGTCTATGTGGTGTCTCTTAGTGTTATCAAATACTTTTGTTATTGATGCTTAGAATGATCCTGTCCTTTCAAAAGCTCAAGAGTACTTTTAACCAGATTGCATATGGGCAACTGTTTGTCTGATAGTCTGAAAAGAGATATGTCTAATTCACTCAATATCCCAGATCTTAATTGTGGTGATATTTCATTTGTGCTGAAATGTGGTGATATTTTATTTGTATGTTCATAAATGAAGTTTACCTGGAGATCAGAGAAAATAGCAAGGAATTAACACAAAAGTCAGGCAGTGGTAGCACACGCCCTTAATCCCGATCACGTGGCAGGCAGGGTCTCTGTGTGTTCAAGGACACACTAGGGAACAGCCAAGCATGGTGACACATGCCTTTAATCCCAGTACCAACCATAGAGACCTGGAGGTCTATACAGACAGGCAGTGACAAGGAAGTGAGGTAGCTGGGCTAAGAGCCAATGAGAGGGCAGAACATCAAGGCAATAAAGGCGCAGGTAGACAGGGAGTAGCTCACTTTTGGTAATTGCAGAACTGGAGAGGTAAGGTTGGTGGCCATCACTATTTCCCTGACCTCTAAGGCTTTCATGCTTATATTTGGCTCCATGCTTTTTATTTAATAAGACCGTTTAGAAATTTGGCTACACTTAATATAATACTAAAAACATAGATGACACTTAGTAACTAGCTGCTTCATAAATAAATGAGTTAGTCATTTAAATGAAGGCAGGAATGAGAGGTCAAGATTTTGATCTCATAACAGACTACCATGTTACCTAGTCCAGCACTACCACTTAAATGTTTTATTACTTCAAGCAAATATTTTAACATTTCTGAATCTTGTTCTGCTCATGTAAGCATGAAAATTGTAGAAGTGGCCATTTTATTGTGAAACATGAAGATGGCATGGTGAACTAACCTATGCAAATGAGGTGAAACAGATCCTGATATAGATCAGGTGCTCGATGTATATTTAGCCAATTGGTTAAAAAAAAATAGCAATTAAGTGAACTAAGACTCAAACTACATCCCTGACTTCATACACAGGTCCTTATGGAAGGTTTACTCAAGAGCTCTTCAAATCCTGTGCAATCTACCCTCGGGATTTCTTTAAGCCCTTGCTAATGGGCTGACTCAGGCACTAACCCAAGTCCTTAGAGAATTCTGGAGATCGTGGCTGAGGGCCTCCTCCCATGCTCCTTGCATCTTTAAGTCCTTTAAGCTTTCTTTTCAATTAGTCCAGCATTGTTGGAGCCCTATCTTAATCCTAACAGCTGAAGTTAAATTTATATGACTTAAATTTATGACTTTTAAACTGTTTGCTATCAAACTACAAGCTCTTTGAAGGTAAGGACCACTCTACTCTTCTCCCTGGGACTAGACCACCACACATTTTCTGGCACAAAATGGCATTTGCTTTAAAGCGATTCTTGAAATGAATTGCCAGTGCAAAGAAATCTAGTGATTCAAAGAGTAGCCTTGGGTCCTCTAAAAGGTATCTTCCCCAATATTTATATGTAATTATTCTGTAAGTGATGATAAAAAATATTACAAATGGTCAAATGTACTCTATTCAAAATTTCACTGGATACTAACTCAATGAACCACATAGTTAGACAAAGAATTATGGGTACTAACTTGAATAAAGCGTTTTGTCTCATTTTGCTTATTCATTAAACTGAAAAAAATATTGATTAACTAGTCTGTCCCAGGAACCACCTAGGTACTTGATGGTTGAATAAAATAGTCAGACATTTCCTCTTTCATTATACTTACCTTCCAATAGCAAAACAGACATTAAACACTAAACTGTATGGATTGCTATATTGGAATGAAGTCCTGTAGGCTACAGTAGTGTCTGCAGAGTAGGTACAAGTTGCAGTGTTCATTAGTATAGCCAGGAGAGTCTCACTGAAAAGACAACATCAAGCAGAGACTTATACCAAGTGAAGGAATAGGCCAGGGGTGTGAATGAAAGAAATAATTGTATTAGATGATGAGAAGAAAATAAAATTATCCTATACCATATACCATAAAATGTTTTTGGGGTGGAATAAAGGCCAAAATATAAAATAAAATAATTTTTTAAAAAGTAATATAGAAGAATGATTTTTATAACGTTGGGTTTGAAGATTTTTATAAAGCATGAGAGTTCTAAATACAAAAGAAATGCCTGTATATTTGACTTGATTTTATTATTTGAAATCATTCAGAAATTAAAATGTTAAGGCTATTTCCCTCACATATAGCAAACATGAAACTAATAACTAGAATATGGAAAATTTCCTCAAATCTATAAGAAATGAAAATAGTCAAATAGAAAATCAAACAGCAAGAAACACGAACAGATACTTCTCCAAATAGCTTGTGAATGTATGAAAATCCATCTATCCAACATTATTAGAAATTATGGAAATGTAAATTGAAAACACATGGATTACTACAGCAGCACTATGTGAGCAACAAAAATTATAACCAAAAATTATAAATATGTGCAAAGATTTAGATAGGCTGGAACTTCGGTGTACTCTCTGTGAGGTAGTAAACTAACACACTTTGAAAAGTAATGTAGCCTTATTAAAAGTGAATATGAGAGTCTGTGACTCAGCAATTTAACTTCTAGTTTACATCACATTGAAGTGCGTATAGATTAACAGTCAAGGGACATGAGCAAAAATTCCCGTCATTCAATATAACTAAACTCTGAAATCAAATCAAATGTCCACCTGTGGTAAAATTGGAAAACTACACATGCATATAATGCACAGCAATAGCAAAGAACATATAGAACATACAACTGATAGTAGATCTCACATACATGGAGTAGAAGAGTCTAAAGGACATGTGGGCACAGAAACTACACAACTCTCATTGCATTCATTTGAAATAAGCTAAACTCCACTGTTTGGAGGTGTATAGCTTGGGTGATAGTTCTATGGTATCTATAATGATTAATGTAAATGGTGAGGAGAATGATTGAATGTTGGAAGAGATGTGGCTTTTGGATTAGAATATACATATGAAAGAACTTGGAGAAGCTGGAAATAATTTCTTTATACTGATTTGTTATAAGGTAGAGAGAAGAAACATCTCTCTCTGGATACTGGTCAGGTGGAGAGCACTGTTGAAGGACTGTTAAAATCTGTACAAAACAATCACAATTGGAAATCACAGTAAGTGTTTTCAATGTTTATTTACATACATGCCTGACAGGATCAGAAAATTTGACTCTTTAATAACATCTCTTCATTGCTGCCTTGACTGCCTTGAACAAAGGGTCAAACAGCCAACTTACTCTTACACCAATAACTGATTTGTGGAACATGCTATAAGCATTTTGTGAAAACTGCAGAATAACCACAGCTGATTTCTCAGAACCCTAAAGGATAACCTCAACAAGAGCTATCTGAAACAGTTTGTCCTAGGCCTTTGGTTATCACAATCCTTGGTGAACTCTGGAGGATCCTGAAACTCTGTCTGGGGTGTGCTTTCCCTAGTTGCCTTGTAGTGGGATTTCTGGGATGTGTGCTAAGAGATAAGGTTTTGAATGGTCTAATACATAAGTCTCAGTGGCTGTGATTGATGCTAAGATTTAAGGCTATGATTATTAACCCAAATGAGTGGTTTGATTGGTCCAAAGAGACTGTTGGGTGGTATTTGAGCTCACTTACTGAATTAGCTTGAAGACTGTTCTGTGCAGCCTTACCTAATGATACATTATAGTATCATTATATATTTTTCTTTATATATATTTATATTATTATGTAATGTTTCTCCTCAAGTGTTACTTCTCTTGTCTACTTTTACTCATATGCTCATACAGATTGAACTGATAACATGAATAAAAAGCTAGTAGAGACATCAGGAGAAAGAAAAGAAGCTGGAGAAATTGCAGAAACAGTAGTGCTAGCAGAGACAGCAAAATGGCAGGGGCAATGAGAGCTGAGCAAACAGCTGGCTGAGCTGTAAGAGCAGCAAGGCAATGAGCTGCTTCAAGTAGAACAGCTGGACCACCACACTGGAACAAATAAGAGAGGTAATAGAAGAAAAGCTTCAAGAGAGGGCAGAGAGCTAATGCTGAGGAATGATTAAAGGCTGTGAGGAGACTGTCGGGAGGATGCGGGGAACTTCATATGGTAGTTGCCAGAAGAGATTCAGAAAACTGTCAAGTCTTCAAGATTCTAGGTCTCTCCAACTCTGGACCAAGAGCTTTAACACAGGCTTGTGCAAAGGCTTGAGGATTCCTGAATCCATAGGGCTGCTCAGGAGATAAAATACTGACTGCTGATAATGCCTAAGGAATCCTCAGGCACACACACGAGAGCTGTGATAGAACTAAGGGCCCCCATATGAGAGGCTGATATGAGGGTTCTAATAGCAGAGGGCACTGATTGTTGCTGCTCCCACCTGCCTACTGCCTCTGCTCACCACTGCCAAGCACTTGAAAGACACCAGAACTTGAGTAGTTACCTCTCTTTCCTTTCCCAAAATATCTATCCAGGTAACTCAAATGTACTCCTAGTCACTGGCTTGGGAACAGTGTTGTTTTCCAAATAACCTTAGAACATGAATGGAACATGAGAAAGTGTTTATTTTAGCTCAAAATGCCCATGATTACTATGTCCAGGCAAAATAAAATGTAGGGAAATGTTGTAGATCAAACCTCCTTACCCCATGATGACTAGAAAAAAAAGGGGGGAGAGCTAGAATTCCAGTATTGCCTTGTAGGGCATGTCCATAGGTGACTGAGCGTCTTTCCATCAGACCCTGTCTCCTGAAGTTCCAACCACCTCTCCAGTGTACCACTAGCTGGGGACCAACCATTCAACTCTCAAGCCTTTGGTGGAGTCTTTACATTTCAATTCATCGCAGTGGTTTTCATGAGTTTCTTTGTAATAATTTATTGATATTTCAATATTTCACTTTATATTTTAGGTAATTCTGTCCGATGTTATGTTTAATAAAAATGTTCTGAAGTTTAAAAAAAAGTGCCAAACATTTAAAACTTAAATAAAATAAAAAGAAGTAGAGATCCTGAGTGCAGAAAAGATTTTGAGTAATTTTGTTTCAAAGGATGGCAAAGAAATGAGGTAGCGAGCAATCCGGAAATTTATACAAGAGGAGAATAAAGTTGGTGAGGAAAATCATTCCAGTAGAAAACATGTAAGGCCTGAGAATGTAGCTTGGTGTAGATCCCTGGCCTAGCTAAGGGTAGGCTAAGGGTCCCAGTTTTATATACAAACTCTAAATTCTTTACAAATACTCATGACCTGTCTATTGTTGCTGGGTGGGCTTCTATGTGCTGGGTATTTAGCAGTTATCAAAAGAGCCAAACCTCTACTTAGAAAACATAAATTGCAAGGAAGTAGATTACAGCATGTGTTGGAAAATGGCACACTTGCTAGTATGAGGTCCTGGGTTTTACCCTCACATCTGAAAACCAGCAGCGGGAGGAAGAGAAGAAAATGCAAGAGATATGTAAGAAAATGGCTAAAGGCAGATCTTTACACAAGCAAAAAGGAGTGGAGCCCAGGGAATATGCACAACAGTTGGCATTGAATAGGAGTATAAGCACGTATCTATGGGAAGAGGGGTCTACATAGTGAAGAGATTCTGGAAGGTGGTAATCTATGAGTATTGCTTTCAACGGCTTCTACTTCTTTAGAGGAGGAAAGGGAACTGGCTGGAAGTTATTGGATGAAAATGAGGAGAAAAAGAGGTATAAAATTGTTCTCTAGTAAAGTAAAAGCATAGGCTGGGGAGATCTGGTATAATCGGCAAATAGAAACTGGAGTGAGTCATCTGCTAGGTAGTGGAAGTGCACAGAAGGGCAGAAGAATCTGTAATCTTCGTATTTTCCCCCAGCTCTATTCAGCTTTCCTAGACAGGCATACATGATGCATTTTGAACTATGTCTATGTGTGTGTAAATGTGTACACATATCTATAAGTGCATGTGCTTATACCTTGTCTCACTTGTGCAGACTGTAGGTTCCAACAGCCACTTATGTATCTTCGTTCCTGCACCTCACTTTATTCCAAGTACCTCAACTACTGCTGGTCATATAGATGATTCTCAATAAATAACTACTAAATATCTTAACATGACTCTCTTTCTTTCTTTCTTTTTTTTTTAAGATTTATTTATTTCGTATATAGTGTTCTGCCTGCATGCCAGAAGAGGGAGCCAGTTCTCATTACAGATGGTTGGGAGCCACCATGTGGATGTGGTTGCTGGGAATTGAACTCAGGACCTCTGGAAGAGCAGCCAGTGCTTTTAACCACTGAGCCATCTCTCCAGCCCTTAACATGACTTTCTAAAACATATTAGTCTTTCGGTTTCAATACAAAGGTTTTTACTACTATTACTTCAAATATCTAATTCATTCCACAAAAATTTATCCTGAGATTGCAAGGACACTGAAGTTAAAAAGTCAAGCAAACTGTTGTAACTACTTCTGTTTCATTCACAACATCCTCAATACTATGTAACAAAAACAAAATATTCAAGTAAATTAGATGATGAGACTGATCTGATTTCAGCTGTCACCCATAAACTGTGATTTAGAAATTGTGTTGAACAATATCTGCTTCATTTAGCTCATCAAAAGAACTTCATGATGAATAAATATAAATATAATGATAATAAATATAAAATGAAATTAAACTGACAGGTATCAAATTTAAACTTTAGGGTACTGTGTAGCAGTTTACTTCTGGAAGCTTCCTGTTTGTATAAAGTTTAAACACACTACTTTGGATAACAATCACAAAGGCAGCTGCATCTAATACAGTGGTTACATGAAACTGGTGAGAATGGGAAATATATTGGGTGGTGCACCCACAATAGAAAGTATTTTGACAGCTTGAAACCTTATATTAAACCTTTAGGGCAAAATTTAATAAGAAAAAATGTGTAGTGACTACCGAGGCTCCCCAATAAACAACTGTAAAAGTAGAGCATGGGGGAAATTTGGCTTGGCAGAGCACAGGTGAAAATAACAATTGGTTTAGCTGGCAATTGCCTCAATGAGCTCCTATAATGAGATGGAATTGTCCCCAGAAGAGCTAGTGTGATTTTAAGATGTATTAATAAAAATATATCTTGAATAAATGAGATGGCAATGTTCTCTGCTCTGTACTACTGAGAACACACATAGTATACTCATTCAATTTTAAATACCACAATTTAAGGCAAGTAGAATATCTTCAGAGGACATTGTATAAGAAAGTGAAAACATTCCTATGTCTTAAATGAAATGAGTTTTTGTAAAGTTTCAGCTTACTCAGGAGCAAAGTGACTAGGGAAGACAGTAGACTGCCTCCAAATTTTTAACAACAGTATATTTAAAAGTAATCTCATGCACCAATTATGACTCAAATAGTAGAATGGGACAACAGGCAAGACACAATGAGCTATATACTGGCTTGAATGTAATAGGGCCTTCAACTGAGTCTTAAACATGACACCTTGTGAAGTGGGGAAGCTTATTTATGCCAACAATTTCTGTTTCCTACGTTATAAAATGGAATATTCCTTTGGACCAGATCTACACTTTGTCTGGGAGAGATTCCTCTGGTGAATTCCTTCAGTCATGCAGAGCAAGATGTGAGATTTCTGATTGGTCCTAAGAGAGGCCAGATCAGCTGCAATATTTCAGAACCATTGAACCATCAGACGCTCTGCTTACAGCTAAAAAAGTATTTGGTTGTTAGGTTTGGGTTTTCCTTCCCTTGCTCATGGGAGAGTTGGAGGCTGGACACAAATCAGGCATGGAATCGTCCTGTCAATCTGTGAATGAAGAACTCGATTCACTACACAATGCTCACATCTCAGTCTGTTCAGCAAATTGTCCCTGAACTGTTCAGTGCCTGGCACTGCTCTATGTGTCTAATTCATGATAGGCAAACAGAAGGTTCTTCTATAGAAGTTTGTTTGCCTCTGACCCAATTCTCATTTCAGTAAGATCTGCTTCACTAGTGAACACTGTCCCTTTACCCAGCATTCCTCAGCACTCTCCCCACACTAGAATCCTGACATCTGCTTTCCTCTTCTCTTCCCCCTCTTCCTGTATTGCTTCTTCATAGCACTTGTTATTTTCCAACACATGTTGTAATTACTTCCTTGGTGTTTACATTCTTCAAAGAGAGTTTTATCTCTTTTTGTTACTGCTAAATACTCAGCACATAGACCACACTTAGCAACAATAGACAGGGAGTAATTGACAGTAAATTAAAAACCTCTGGAAATTTCTAGAAAATGTCTTAGCTGTATTTGAAGTGACTCTCAGCAAGGGTAGTTGTTAGGCTCAAGTGAATGCTATCTTACAATCTGTCTAAAAATGGGTAGAATTTGTCTCAAGTATCTAGTCTATTCATTTTCAGACCATAGTTGCAAAGGCATATGCTGTAGAATGTCATTCTGTATGCTGTGAATGTGTGTTGCTCTGATGGGTTGATAAATAAAATGCTGATTGTCCAGTAGCCAGACAGGAAGCATAGGTGGGGCAAGCATAGAGGAGAATTCTGGGAAGAGGAAGGGCTGAGTCAGGAGTCACCAGCCAGACACAGAGGAAGCAAGGTGACAAGGCAGAACTGAGAAAAGGTATCAAGCCACCTGGCTAAACATAGATAAGAATTATGAGTTAATTTAAGTGTAAGAGCTATTCAGTTATAAGCCTGAACTAATGGCCATACAGTTTGCAATTAATATAAGCCTCTGTGTGTTTTTTTGTGTCTGAGCAGCTGCAGACTGGGCAGGACACAAGAAAACTTCCAACTACTTGTATTAAGAATGAAAAGAGAGAATTTATTGACCAACTTGGGAAGAAAACAGGCATATCATTAGAAAATGACTGTTTGACTTAGGAAACAAGGGATGAGGTAAGCTTGGTAAGGGTGACAATAGGTGGGTAGTATTGTAGTGCATCACCTGAAGCAATTTGACTTTGTGCCATCTAGACTCATAACAAATAACAGCAGAAGTCTCATGGATTTTTATTGTTGCTGTTGTTTGGTTCATTTGGGTTTTTTATTTGTTTGTTTGTTTTGGAGGGGTGGAATATATCATGGTCAGTATATGTAAACTTTGGCTTTCCAAAATTTTTCATTAGGGAAAGTCTTCTAAGAAACTGAAAATGAAACATTAACTAATATTAGAGCTCCCACTAGCCAGACTGATTTTAGGGTGATGATAGCTCATCAGAAAATGTCAAACTGACACAAAGGCATACAATAATTTTTTTACATTAATATTGCTGAGGCTGGTGATTTGGATCAATCATTGATCTATGTGAAAACCCAAAGGCTAGGTGTCACTGTGTGCAGCTATAATCTCAGCACAGGGGTGGTAGACACAGACAGAGAGAGCTCCCTGGCCAACCATCCTAGAATAACCAATTAGCTAGATTTATTTAGAAACATTGCTTCAAAAAGTAAGGTGGGAAACAACTGATGAAGTCACCTATTTCTGGCTTGCATCTGCATACTTACCAGTGCATACACACAGAAGCAAACAGTAATTGATATAGAAAACTCCCCTAGTCTTTTTGTGAAAAATGGACAAGAACATACAAGAACTTTTTCCCTGAAAGTGGGATAGCAAATGTTCCAAGTTGTGGGAAATTATTTTTGAAAGTACTCAAAGTATGTGAATAAAATAAATCCTAGTGAATCACAGAGTGAAAACCTACAGATCCAGTCTGAAGGCAATGTGACTATGGATGAAACTAATGGGCAAAATGGCCAATGCTGAACTAGATGATGTCACAACCTAGTGTGGTAATTTTAATTGACAACTTCACTCAGTTTAGAATCACATGGAAAGAGTTTCTCAATGAAGGATTGTCTAGATCAGGTTGTCTTCTGAGCATGTTTATCTTGATTGCCTCAATTGAGGTAGAAAGACCTACCCGTTGTGGGTAGCACCATTCTCTGTGGGCAGCGTTTTGGTCCTGGACTGTGTTAAGTGAGGAAAACAGGCTCAGTAGTAAGTGTGCGTGTATTCATGTCTCTCTACTTTAGACTACAGATATGATGTCACTAGCCATTTTAAGTTCATTGACTTCCCTGTTTTCATAGACTACAGCCTGAAATTGTGAGTTAAAATATACCCTTTCTCCCCTAAGTTGATTTTTTTTTTGGTCAGGATATTTTATCAGAGCAATAGAAATGAACTTAGGGTACTGGAACACTGGAAGAGGTTGTGGCTGAGCCATGAATTTTGGTGTGCCACTCAAACAGAAAGTAAATGTTAAACTGTACTTACTGATGCAGCATTCTCCCTTTATAGCCATTTCCCCCCATCTCTTCTGTGATGATCTTGGTTAGAGATAGACCAAAAAACTCTGTTCCCATGAAGGAAACCATACTCATTTTGTATCCAATGGAACTTTGGGAAGAGAAGGGTCTCAAACTTTTACAACCTTTGTCAGTGAAGAAGTCAAGTTTACCAAATACCACATTCTCATTGTGGAAAGGAGGCACCTGGATTCAACTAATAGATCTAGGGCTAGTTTATGAATAGAAAAAGTGAGCATAATCTTGGGGATAGCTCCTTTGAGGCAATTTAATGTGCTGTTTTTGTTGCTTCTTTACCTCAATTATGAAAGAAAATGATGTATTATAGTCTTATACTACTCCATCGCATTGATGCCAGAATAAATTCTCCTGATTGAGAAAATCTGCATGTAGAGAGGGCTAATAGCTCCCTGGACCCACAATCCTAATGAGCCTTTTAACCTAAACTTCTTTGTGACTGATGAGTTTACCATATAGAAGGTAGAGCATCTTCGGGTTTTCATCATGGCCTCTGAAGGTTAAACAATCAAAATCACTTTGAAAAGCATTCTGCATTTTTTTGTGAGTTCTTTACAAAATGAGCTCCTGCCCCCTGGATCCAGGCTGGAATTCCTATTTTAGAAGGAACCAACTTGGACTAAATGGGTGACATGCTGTAAAAGGCTCAATGAAATCTGCTTGCCAAATAGAAATGATATCTCCAAAACTAAAACAATCTGACCCCAGAAACATCTAAACTTTGCAGGGAAAAGTGGCAGCAATTCCTATAGGGAAAAACTTCAAGCCCTACCAAGTTGTCAGCATTAAAGGTTATCCAATTCCTAAGCCGGGTAGCTAAACTGAAACCGAGTGGTATCCAGTGGCTATTCAAAGTATAAGCCCAGAATATATACATAGAATAGAAAGGAGACATGCTTAGTTGGCACACTAGAAAAAGCTCGTGGTCATATTCAGCTCTTTGAGTATGACAAGTATAACTCTTGTTTCTAACTTCTTATGTATTTGTTCTACCACTTGAAAAATATAGATTGACAGACTCAAGGAATCTTTTCTGTGGATAAAAATCAACAGACCTGAGTGCTGCTAACATAGGCATCTCAGTCACTCCATTGGATTCCTATGGTAATGTTCAGGTACCTATCAGGGTGTCTAGAATTAATCTACTGATTGAGCCTACACTCCCATGTTGATATGGGGGCTGCCCAAACCCACCACAGCACAGGAATGACAATGTATGCAACATTGCCACTAGTTATCAAGTAAAAATTACTTCTGTCTGAAGCAAAGGCTACTACTGCACACAAGACTGGAGAATCTTCACAAAAGTTGACCAGCTTGTAATAAAATTAGGAAAAGTATATTGCAGAATTTGTGATGCCACTTGTTCTCTTTGGATAGAGTATGTTAAACTTTGAGCCCTCTTAAGATTGCTAGTGATACCTCATCCTACTTGACACTTAACTGGTTGTAAGTAGCTGTACTAATGCAGTTAACCAATTCTAAATCACTATGACCCCTAAACCTAACTTCTGTCATGTTTTAAAATGTTTGGACCATTTTCTATTCAATAACAGTGCCTCTTTTCTTGTAAAATCCACTTAACAATAGGCTGATAATCAAGGCATCTGATATTTCATGATCCTGACTTCAACAGATTGATCATGGTTGGAACAGCTTCCTTTAAAAATGTATTCCAAAACTGTGACTCTCCCTCTCTCAACTTCTCCAGGTGCATACCCCTTAGCAAGGCAGTTACTAAATTCATCCTTTCCACAGAAGGGTATTAGGGCTTTATAGTTTTCTATTGCATTATTGTCATGAAGAAAAGTGATGACAATTCTGTATATCTGATTTGAAAACCCCGAACTTCATACTGATCATTCCCAAACCTGATGCTGTTTTCTTCAGATTAGTATACATTCCAGTATGGCCTACTTGATATTTCTTCAAAGTACCTGACCAAAAGAATTCTAAAATATTCAAAGTTGATGCTGGTTCATCTACCTAGATTTTTGTTGTACTGCCATGATACTATTATGAGGACATGACTTACCAACTACCTCTATGGTAACTAATGCAGGCTATAATGCTGTATGTAAGAGATACCTGTACATTTTACAAAGAGGCCCTTAACACTTTTTGGTATTCCAAACGAACAATGGGTGTGACTGGGAGATAACTGGATAAAGGTGAAGATACACCCATTGAAATGGGCATATTGATTTTATGATGATAGAGTCAGAGATACAGTCCCAACAACCACCAACAGGAACTTGCAAAGCATGTGAGGAAAGGAGTATTAGTAGAACAGGCAGAAAGAGAAACACCCTGGGACATCACTCTCAAACTATAAGTAGATTAAATGGAATCTGAGCTTCTTATAGCTTCCCAACAATTTAACCACTATTTTCTCACTACTCCTTTTAGCCTTTCTGAGAAATTTAGCAATATCAGGACATGTGCCCTGTTCTTATGCCTCCCACTCCAAACACCTATCAACATCTCCAGATGTCTGCTTGCCTTCATTACTGAAGCATTAATATACTGTGCCTTCCACAGAGTGATTAAATGACACTTAACTGACTGTGTGGACCATCAGTGTAGGTTAGATTGACTCATATTTTCACACCATCTTTTATAACAAGGATTGTGGTCACTGATTCAAACTTAACTGGAAAAACCTAATGTCCGTTAATCTTCTGGGGAGATATATCCAAGGTAGCTGTAATCCATGTCCCCTAGCTGATGTGGATCCAATGTGAAGAGAAAAGTACACTTAGGAAATTTGCCCTTCAGGGGCATTGTACCTACCTAGATTCTGTGCTTTTCCCACAAAAACGAGACTTAAGTTTCCTTCCTCTCTAAAGCATATTAACTTTCTCCACAGGAGAAAGAGAATTTTCACAAGCAGTCCAAGGACATAAGAGGACATTGTAGGACATAAGAGGAATGATTGTGAAGAAAGAGTGGAGGAACTAATACTGATAACAGCTAGTTTCCAAAAACTAGACCATCTTTAGATATAGGTTATTTGAGGTATAAAAAGGATGCCATCCCATTTTGTAGTCATTGTGTAGGGCTGAGAAAATAGCATTTTACCTAGGGCAGGATAGTTACAATGCTTCAAAGAAGAATGAGTAAGTTTGCTGATTGTGGGTGTTCTGTGACTAGAGGCATTCATGTATCCAATAGGTGGTTATTTACTCAAAGTATTTCAGAAGACATTCAAGACTGGGATAGAGTCTATGATACTTCTTTTCTCTCAGTTTTGATATGAGAGAGGTAATACTCCAGATTGTTGTGTACACAATTTTAAACAGTGAAGTTTCAAAGTATCTGAGCTTATTTTTAATGTACATATTCTTCAGCCTGGTGCAGGGGAATCTCTGGGTACCCAATGGGGGGTACCCTAGCTTAGACTCCTAGCAACAGTGCATAAGTAGCCTGAACTGGTCATCTCCTGTGACCAGATTGGTGCCTGACCTAATTGTCATCAGAGAGGAATCATCTACCAAAAGATGGAGAAGATCTAGAGACCCACAGCCAAACATTAGGCAGTGTTTGGAAATTCTGCGGAGTAGGAGGAGAAAGGAGTGTAGGAACCATAGGGGTCAAGGACACCATGGGAAGGCTCACACAGTTAACTCACCTCGGCTCATAGGGGCTCACAGAAACTGAACTGACAACTAGAGAGCCTGCATGAGACTGAGCTAAGCACTCGGCATATATGTTACAGTTGTGTAGCTTGGTACTCTTATAGGAGTCCAAATATCAGGAACATGGGATGTCTCTGACTCTTTTACTGGCTTTTGGGACCCTACTCCTCATACTGGGTCACCTTGCCCAGCCTTAATACACGGAGAAGTGCTTAGTCTTACTGCAACTGGATATGCCATATTTTATTAATAATCATAAGAGACCTTTCTTTTCCTGAATGGAAATGCAAGAGGAGCAGGTTGGGGGGCAGGAGGGGGAATAGAGAAGAGGGACTTGGAGGGAAGGATGATGGCAGGGGAGACTAAGGCCAGGCTGTATATTAAATAGCAGAATAAAAAATGTATATATTCCTCTGCATCCTGCATCTTTTCTTTCTCACTGAAATTTTTTTGAGCAACAAAGCATGTCAGAAATCAAACATCTCCACCTTGATTCATTTTAATGTATTTGTGATAGATTCCTAGATAGGAAGAGGTTTTTTAGAGGAAACAGGCTAAGGGCATCTACATATGAAATGTGTATGCATTGGATTTATAGGGTAAGCATGTACCCTGTTCTGACCCATTCCTATAGACTCTGTGACTAACCACTGCACCTGGGACTTGTATTTTTAAACTTCTTTTTTTTGAGATTATAATACATTTACAACAATTTCCCTTTCCCTTTCCTCCCACCAAACCCAAATTATGTAAATATAACCTGCTCAGTCTGTATAATGTTACTGGTATATATGTTTCAGGGTTAGCCATTTGGTATTGGATAACCTATTGGTGTGTTCTTCCCTGGGAAGACTGTTTCTCCTGCTCTCAGCATTTCTTAGTTGCCTGTAGGTCTTTGTGTAGATCTGAGGCCTCCTGGGCTTTCCCTCATCCATTTTGACACGTCTATCATTGTCCTTCTTCAGCTCGTGTTGATGTAGTCATGTGCGTAAGACTTTACGGATGTAGCTTCTGATATTACTAGGAGACAGTGTTGAAGGAACTGGCTGAGTACTTGGCTGAGAAGTAAGCTGGCAGACTCCCTGATCCTCTGGCTCTCTTTCACACTGTTCTCTGAGCCTTAGGTACAGGGTTCTTTCCTTGATGGAGCCAGTAGGCCTGGACTCCACAACTACATTTTGATTGGTTGTGGTTTTCTGTGATGGTTTCCATCGATCACAAAGAGAAGTTTCCTTGGTAGGAGTAAGGGCTATATTTATCTGTTGTTATAAGGACCAATGTTAAGGATGTAATTAGAGACTAGTAAGACGATGGTTGTATGTTCTCCTCCAAAATCTATGACTTCACTAGCCTTGAGCAATTGGCTAGTTTTCTATTACCAGGCAAGATCGTCCTCTTACTGAGTTACCTTAATTTCAATTAGAGATCTATTGGTTACTGTCAAGGTATGCATGCCACTACTTCACCCTTAAGATTATTGTGCCATATTGGTCATTCTTGTGGTTACAGATAAAGGAATTAATTATAAATGTAACTAAATGGCTTCCCCAGTTTTCACTGATTTGCAAACTAAAAAATAAGAAGTATGGTATCATGATTTTTTAAGCACCCTCTCATCGGAGGATTTCTATCTAAAACCCAGAATGCAAGGCAACAGTCAAATTCTCTAAGTTTACCCATAAGGAGTATAAAGTACCATTGTAGAAACATATTAGAGAGTGTGTGTTCAGAGATATCAGAAAACCTAGAATCCATGGCACTAGATATGTTTACACCACATCCATCTAAACCAGTTTGTCAATGCTAAGCTTGTTTTCCCTTCACAATTTCCACTTGTGATGTACAACATTTATGACATGGATTACTTTTGCAGAAGTGGAGTGAAACCCACCCTGAGATTTGCCTGAGAAGTAATCTGAGGCTCTACTCCTGTAATGAGTGATAGCAGCCTTCTATCACCAGGTCCCACACTATCTCAGAAAAACACTAACGCTTTTTATCCTCAATATATTACTTCTTAGTGAAACCCCAGTTGAGCTACTGTGAGGTTTAGTGCTGATTAAGCCTTCATTGTTTAAAAAGAGGCCTGTTCCTTGAGCACTTCTAGGGGGAGTTGGGAAGGCTAGGACCAGCACAGTTGGTACTGTTGCTATTCCCTTCATTTCTAAATTAAAGTAGGCTGCTAAGGTGGGTAAGTGTGTGAGTTATTGTTTTCTTAACATTAAACACTTGATTTAAGCATATTCCCTTTGAAGGAAGGTATAATTTGGGAATTATTTGAAGTCTCTAAGTGGTTGGAAACTGGGTTTAGCCGGATTCCTAGCTGTAAGCAAAAGTCAGCCTCTGATAAGATGCCATTGTATTTTATTGATGTAAAGGCAGTAAGCACCCTCTCGGGGCTTTCTTGGTTCAAGAGCATCCTCATTGTTATTTGCAAGCTGCAGTGTAAAATTCTGAATATGTTCAGATACATTTACCCCATACAACTGAGTTCTTCTTATCAAAGGCAGCTTCCAAGTAGCTGGGTGAAGTTTTAACGATATATTGGTAGTAACATGGGTTTTGTGAGGCAAGAAAGTTTCTCTCCATTACCTATTCATATGCAATATTGAATTATAAAATAAAGCACGGACCTGAAATAGATAGACTTTCCAACAGAGAGACATGCAGCTGCATTACAGAGTCAATTTCATATAGGGATCTTGTGCTGAATCATTTAGCTATTTAGGAATGCATTTCACAGCTAACTCATCCTGGCAGGCCCAGCGGAATGCAGTTCCTCTTAAAATAAATATGGAGTCATCAAACAGGCCTCACTGTGACAATTAACTGCTGGGCTTGAAGGAACTTTCCTATGGCTTTTCAAAGCATCCAGAACAAAAAGAGAGACACCATGAGTCACAGGCACCTCTATGTATGGGTACAATCTTTTGCAAATTTCAATCTTAAATAAATTCATTGTATCAGTCCTCTGTTTTTCCTAGCTGTTAAAAGTAAAAAATGCTTCCATGCAACTGTATGTAACTGAGTTTCTGTGTAATGTGAAACTTACTATAATAGTAGTTACTTATAATAGTAAATGAGAAAGATCGAGAATAGTCATTAATAATAATATAATAATAATAATAATGATAGAAAGAATAAGAATAGTAATTAATAATAATAATAATAATAATAGAAAGAATGAGATAGTAACATGTCTAGATGTATTACAGTAACATGAACCCCAATTTCTTTAAATAGAGACTGAATTATAATTTCATTTTATGAGTTGTTTAGTTGACTTGACATCATCCATTCTTAATGCTGTTGCAATAGTTTCATAGAGGAATGATTCACATTAGACCAGAGTAGCAGAGGAGATGGAGAGAACCACACATGTTTGAGATGCATTCAGGGGGTAAGGATGTAATCAGAATTTTGTTACTGTGTTTATTATTATTCTGTTACTTAAATGTGGGATTTTAGTCACCATATGTGAAGAAAAAAATTCATTCCCAGCTTCTGACACATCTGGGAAGATAGGAGAATATGCATGGTGACATCATGTAAAGTTAATGGAGCATATTATAGAGAGAAAATATCAAGTGTTCAGCAAGATCCACAATCTAGAACTTAACAGAACTCAGATATAAAATGATTCCTGAGTCATGAAATAACACATCAAGCTCAGCTCCTCCTTCCTCCAAGACTGTAATGACCATGATTGTCCCACAAGTGCAAGGTGTGACGTTGTCTATCTGTGTGGGTTTTGCACACTGGAAGCAGTACATGGAGGGGAGAAAGCTTCATGATGCAGATACACTCAAAGAGCATAGTGGCTGGAGTTCCTGTGGAAAGCTAATATATCACCATAAAGTGCCTTGTGCTGGGGAAGAAGTAAGTTCATTACTATCCTTAAGGCTCATGTTTAGTTGTTTCTTTTATGACTTGAAGCAAACTCTGTGGCCAGTCTGATTATTAGCATTTTACAAATGTGTCAACAATACTCACAGAAATATCATGTACCCTAAATCATAGGCAGTAATTGGATCAGTTGCTATTTTGATCTATTTGTACCTCACATCAAATGCTTCTCTCTTTCTCTAAGCACCTGGGCCCTGGGGTCAATGCATGGAATTTGAGGATGACTTACCTATGGGCCCTATTTCAAAGAAAACTTTTTTTGAATAATCAGATCTGAACATTTAGATGGGTTGGCATGATAAAGCAGTTGAGATCCCCAAACATTGAGTAGTTCAAAGACAAGTTACTGTGCCATCCTGTGACATTTTTAAATGGCATCCCAATATTAGAAAGGAAAAGAAGGCAACCAAACTCTTTTCACTGGCAACATTTAATTGTCTTATGATTCAGACTCAAAGGAAACTGTGGCTAAAGTTTAATCCACTGTAAAGCGCTGTTCACGCCTCAGCATTTTTGTTATTAACACCAGTACATAGACATAAACAAACCAGCTTTCTACACTAGGATAGGTTTCTTCAGTATTTTAATTGGACCGTGTACCCTTATCTGATCATTCTTTCTTAAAATTCCACCAGACCTGAAATTCTGAACATTAGAGTCACTGATTTGGATGCATAACCATGTCTGTCACTGTTTTCAAAAGCCTATTGGACGGACATATCTGCATGAAATGAGGATGGCAGGGTTCAGAGAGCTCTCCTCCCTTGTGAATGATCATATTCTCTTAGATGGGATTGTTTAACCGAACAACCAGTAGCTCCTTTGGGAGACAGTGACACATAGACACATCATCTTTGATTGGAAGTGATAGAAATATGTGGCAGAAGGACTTTTACATTATTAATTTGTTTTTTTTTCTATCTTATCCCTGTCCTTTGCCCCCATTCAAGCAGGCAACAGACTCAAATCAAGAGTGGTTTGTGACAAGACTTCTTAGCTTTTTATCATCAAAAACGTAAATTCACTGTGAATAGTAGAGTCTAAAGTAAGGATACTGAAAGAGATTTCCTGACTAGAAGAAATTGATAAAAAAAAAAAAATTAGAAGGCTCCATGGTTCTGCAAGATAAGTATTCTAGCATCTTATTTTCTTGTACCACTCAATGATAGAGAAAAACCCTATACATGTCTACTTAGTTTGCCAGGGAGGCTAGATGCTGGGTCAAGGCTTACTGCGTTGTCACATACTCCTCAAATGTGTCTTTGACTATGTGAATTAACATTATATATGTTTCAACAGAGCCAGGGTTTTGAAATAGCCTCAGAGAGGAAGAAAGGGGATCTCCTGAAAGTATCTAAATTAAATTTTCTATAGTACCCAAAAGTAGAGGTGGATTCAGAAATTTTTATGATGTTTTAATCATCAAAGGAAATGAAAAAATTAAACAAGGAAAAAGATGAGAACTCACATTCATCCCAAAGTCCAAAACCAAAAGGAAAAGGCAGAGAAACTGGATGCAGCATCAGAGAGGAAGAGCCTACTCTGGTAAGGAAAAGTTAAGGACAGACATCTCAGAAAAGAATGAGGCCATGATTGAGAAGCCCTAGAAAGCAACTAATTCTGAATATAATGGAATACCAAGAGAGTTTTCTTTATGTACAATAAAAACTTCCACATGGCTGATCAGCAAACTTGCTTGTCAGATTGAGATTCTCACATATTTTCTAGGAAAATCCTAATTTTTACCTTCTTCCAAAGGCCAACACGAGCCTAATTCAATGTGACACTTTCATAGACAAACTATTTTTAATCCTCACAGTTTGCTAAACCTGAACATCAAAATGAAATTTCAAGTAAGAAAGCATACATAAGGGAGGCTGTTTTGTTTTGTTTTTCCTTCATTGTCTTTCTGTCTTAAATTTTGTCAAAAATCAGTGGTAATATATGATAATGAAAATGCTACAGTGCCTCCCAGGGATAAAAGAGCTGTGCCCATTAGTTAAACTCCAACTGTTAGCGTCCTCTACAGGCAAAAAAAAAAATCAAGGCCTTGTTCCATAGCTGAGCCCAGCTATCTTTCATTTCTCCTACTTACCCTGCTATGGAGGGAGTCTCTACTGGTTGCTGCCACTGTTCACTCACCTATATAGAAGCTGATCCTCTCCTCAGGAGGTAGGGTTATTTCAATTATTCTCTTTGAGTCTGGGCTGTCCTTATAATGAACAGACTGTTCAGAAGTGACACTGTGCCAATTTCAGGCATCACGTTGAAGACTCCTGGCAGCTTCTCCTGTATGTTCTCTAAGGAAATCAGTCTATAGGTTATAAAGGAGCTAGGGCTAATGGTAAATGATGAATTACAATGCACAGAAAGAGAGGAGGAAGAGAAGAAGCAGGTGACATGAAGGAGATCGGCTGTGGACAAGTGAATGAATTCATCCCAGACCTTCCAGCCTGTTCTAGATTCAAGTGAATGAAGACATGGGAATAACCCCAATGACACCATGTGGAGCAAAAGAGGTGGCCAGCTGGGCCCTGTCTGAACTGCTGTCCACGAAGAACCATCATTGCTATTCTGTGTCATTATGCTTAGTGGTTGTCAGTTATACAGCAATGAGATAACTAAAATAAAATTCTAGGGTTCATGGTATGTTATTATTTCAGCATTCTTTCACCACACTTCCCCTCTCCTGGAAGTCTCTAATGAGTATAAATTAGAACATCTATAAATACCAGCTAGATCCTTCTGGAGAAAACTTCACCAATGCAAATGTTCTCTGCCCTCAACTGAACTTCAGTTTCTTTAAATAATTCTTGATTATCATCCTGTATGCTTTACAGTGACCATTAATTGTGCTTATTCATCCCTCCTACTTCTTTGCCTCCCTCCCTCCCTCCAACATTATTCTCCATTTAAGTTCTATCTTGTAGAGGAAGGGCATCCTTGCCTCTCTTTAGGAGCTCTTGGCCCTCCATACAGGACCCACTCGGTGTGGACAGTCTGGAAGATGTTCCACTGGCCAGTCTCTCTCCAAGGCTAGAGCATTAACAAGTTTGCTCAGCCCTCACAGCTGCATGGCCCAGTCAACCAAGCAATAATAAAGCTATCATCTTGAGTTTCATCTTTCTACTTCAGTGTGTTATTCTTTTCATTCTAAATTCATGAAAAATAAACCTGAACTTCCTTTCATATTTACAAACAGCACCAGAATTTCAACTCCAAAGAACAATTACTAATTTTCTTCTTTGGAGGCAATGCTTCTACGTAATTCACATCCCGACCATTATTATCCCCTTAGGCTTACGTGAGATTATCCACTCCTGTGCATTTTAAACTCTTCCTCTATACTGAGTCTCTGCTCTTCAAAAGTATCCCTTGTGTAAAGATTACTTTCATCTTAGGTCCATTTTTGCCCACTGCCTTATTTCTTTGCTTCTTCTCTCAGTTGAATTCTTGAAGATGCATCTCTAACATCAGTCCTTCCCTGTCATGTTGTTTAGACTTCTCAAAACCCTATAATTTGGTTGCCACTCTCATGGTTCCTACATTGTATCAATTCCTTAGTGAATGGGGCAAATGCTGGGTTCTCTGTGCCTTGGTTTCCACATTTTTCCTGGAGTGCTTTTCGTTAGTGGGCATCCTTTCTGTCCTTGGCTTCTCTACAGTGCCACCTTCCTCTCTGCTTTTACATTTATCATGATTCAGCATCCTGCTAAATACTTTCCTACCTGATAATGAAACAGCAGCTTTGCCTGGCTTACCAACATTGTCTCCTTTCTCTGTCCTTGCACATTCTTGTTGTACCATCATGGTAATAGAGCAGTTGTGGTCTAATTACCATTTAAATATCACTGCCTAAATCTTTATAACTTATCTCATAAACCTCCATTCTTGGTTTTGACCATATAATTTATTTTTAATTACCTAGTGGCTTGTCTTTGGAATTGTACAATATATCACAAACACAACATTTCTTTAGTTAAAAAATGTCATCAAGTTTGCTCATTTTTAAATTCCTAGTCACAAAAAATAGTATGTGATTAGCATAACCCAAGTGGTACCTCAATCTCAAAATGTCAGAATCTCCTATATTCAATTTCCATCTTTGCATCCAATTTGCTAACACATACTAATTCACATGGGGGCCACCTTTTAGATATTTCTGATATACAATATCACTTTTTTTATATCCATTGCTTTCATTAACACATCTCTCAATATCCTATTTACAGTATCCTTTTATGCTTCTAAAGGTTCTCTGCTCACTTTACATAATTTGGACATCACTGTACTTGAGAATCTATACCTGACTCTTCTTCATGTATATAAATTATTTGGATGAATCTTGTTGCTTACTAGATGAGTTAACAGTAACTATCACTCTGTCAATATCTGACTCCTCTCTACTGCTCCATCTAATCATCCCCTTGTAGGTCTCCTATAAGAAAGCATTTGATGCAACCCCTCCCCCAACCTACTCAAAGTGACTCATTCTCACTCATCTGCTTTGCTCAGGCACTGTTCTAGGCTCAGGAGAATAAATTACTGAACAAGAAAAGATCCCATTCTAGTGGGACTTACTGTCTGTAGACAATGGACCCTAAACAGCAAACATATGAATAAATTACATAAAAATATATTAGAAAGAGCAATAAGAACAAAAGAGCAGTAGGCCATAAACAATAACAATGTAATAGAAATATTAGGGTGAAAGGAACCAAAATCCTAGGGTAAAAGAAGTAAAGGGAAAGTTGATTTAAGTTTCAAACATGATAGGCAGTAATCATTGACAAGATGAGTTTTAAGCAGGCTGGAGGAGATGTTGGTCAGCCACTGAGGTGTTAAAGAGTGGCCTTGTCATATCTAGGGGAGAGCAGAAAAGATGAAGGCAGCGACAGAATGGAGGGTTCCATAATGCGCAATGTTCCAGACCTTGCTGTTGGGGAATATTATTTTAAGGTGTATTACTTTTATTTATGTTGAATTTGTTTAACTCTGTGAAGTTGTGTTACTGTGCCTGTCTAAAACATCTGATGGTATAATGAAAAGCTGGATGGCCAATGGCAAGGCAAGAGAAAGGATAGGTGGGGCTGGCAAGCAGAGAGAATTAATAGAAGGAGAAATCTGGGAAGAGAGAAGGAGAAGGAAGGACAGAGGAAGGACAAGGACTTCAGGGTCCACCCACTAAGCCACCCAGCCATCCAGCCACCCAGTCATCCAGCTAAACAGCTAAACACAGAGTAAGGAGGAAAGAAAAGGTATACAGGAAAAGAGAAAGATAAAAGCCCTGAGGTCAAAGATAGACAGGATAATTTAAGTTAAAAAAAGCTGGCTAGAAACAAGCCAAGCTAAGGCTGGGCATTTACAATTAAGAATAAGCCTCTGTGTGTGATTTATTTGGGAGCTGGGTGGTGGGTGCTCCAAAAGAGCAGAAACAAACAATGACACCTTGCTGAGGATTTGAGATTTGCCTTGAATGAAATAGAAAACCAGGACAGGAGGGTGAGCAAATGGGTTGCATGTTCTGCCCTGGGTGACAGAACCATACCTACACTGTTGAAAATAGGCTGGAGGAGCAGTGGTTGAGTCCAGGAGACAATGTGGCCATTGTGTCAATCTAAGAGGGAGGATTTAAAAGCATGATGGAAGAGAAAGAGGAAAGAAGTAAAGAAGGGAGAGAGATGTGAAATAGAAAGAAGAAAAAGCAGGCACAAGGAAGAGACATAATAGAATAAAAAGAAAAGCAAAAAAAACCATTCTGCTCCAACTGAATCATTTGGTAGCCCATCAGTATTTTATCAGTCCCCAGCTCAGTGGTGCTCATTCCTCCTGTTATGGAGTTAGCAGCTACTAACCTGGCTTCCTTTTGATTAATCTGAAAGGGGAGTACTTTTCTGCTACCTGGGCTATCAAGCTGAAGGTCTGTCTGCTCTTTGAACAATGAAATCAGCCCTAGAGACAAGAGCTGAAAAGAAATCAGGATAAGGTGAGTGGAAACTGGGCAGCTAAACTAAATATAAAGCCACATCCGACTCCCAGCTCCCCTTCTCTTTGCCTAGTTCCTAGTGAATTTGTGTTTGGGGAGAAATTCTACCTGTTCGCGTATCAAGAAAATGTTTGGGTTTTCTTAGTCTAGAAAGATGCTCAGAAGTTGATTGCCTGAACAGCAATTCCAGGTGGAAAGGGAGAAACTGATAAAATAGAACATACTAATGCCGTAAGAAAATGAACAGGTTTCTGCCTGGAGTAAACTATGGCTATTGAAGCCATACTTTAAAATTACTAGAAATAACTGAGGTTCACAAATGCAATTCACACTATACTGGTGATAACTTTTTACCATGTAAACTTACTTACAACATATTACTCTGGTCTCTGGCTTTGGAAAAGATACTTTCTAGGTTTCTTTAGGTCTTGCCTATTTCCCACTTTCATGCCCAGCCAGCACTTCATTGCAATCCTGTTGATTTCAGGCAGACATTGCCAGGATATTTAATAATTGCCCTTCCTGTGCTGGAAGTTGTTATATTGATCACTTTGAGAGATAATATTTACTTTTTGCTCTGCACCATTTGTTCAGAGCATTCCAAATGCAGTCACAGCAATTATCAGAGCTAATTCTTGAAAGCAGAGAAAATCGCAGTCTTTGGCTCCTTTCTATAGGTTTTCCTTCACTTTTACAAATAATGATTTATGCAAAGTCACCAAGACAGCTATTGCTTCAAAGCTAGGTTTATTATCTCCATGATGAACAGACAAGCCATTAAGTGCTCTAGGAGGATTAGTGTAGAGAAAGATCACCACACTGTGATTTTCTGGTTATGTGGTTCAATACAATAATGGTTTAAGGAAGTAAGAGCCAATTTGAGCACTGCCATTATGGAGCTGTATATATCATCAATAGGCAGTTATAAAAGCTGTGACTGATAGGCATTTCCCTACCATAAAAGTCTCTTCCATCACACACTCACTAAGTGAGTCACAACAAGTAACTTCTAAGGAATGTGAATGATTTTCCAGCTTGTATTTTCTGATATATGTACTACCTATGAGCCAAGGCTATGAAGTAATGAGAAAGATTTCCCTTAAGCCTTGTGAAATTAGCTTCCTTATAACTTTTTGTGTTATAAGAAATTTTGTGTTGCTGTGTATTTTGTATAGTGTGTGTGTTTGTGGATATATAATTGTGTCTTCTGTCTTGAGGCCAGAAAAAAATTCTTTCCAACTGTATTTTTATATGCACTATGGTGGGGGTAAGGCATAGGGAAATGATGAATGAATCAATGAATCAGTCAGCACCCATGTGTGTCTCTGTTTGTTTTCCTTGGTTTTTCTCTAACTTTTTCTAAATGGTGATCAAGCTAATTGTTCTCTTACCACAAAGATGTAGTCTGGCCCCCAATTTTCATAAAATAAAACCCTATTTACTATTGTGCTATTACAGGCTTTGTATGGACTGTCTTCAACATAGCTTTGAACTTTTTCATCCATGAATCCACCACTTTTGCCAACTTGGCCCAGAACCTTTCCACCAGGCCATAAGAGTTTCTTTCTATCTTTGATTACACTAGGTGGCCCTTCTCCTTCTTTTTGCCAGCTATTCTAAAGTCTAAGAGGCAAGCAGAAACAGCAAAATGTGGTATTAACAGTAGCAGCAATAAAACTAACAGTTTTATAGTTGGTGTAGTTTAGTAGATAATATAGGTATGGAATCATGTACCTGACATTTAATCACAGCATTCAGAATTCCAAAATCTGCAAGCTGTGGTATAAGTTGTTCATTTTCTCTGGGTTTCAGTGTCTTTAACTTTAAGATAATATAGTGAGACTCTGGCTCAAAGGATTATTGTGATGATGAAATGAGCAACACAATTTAGCAGTTCTTAGGCTGTGACTGCTTGATAGCATGATCTCTAGTTCCAGGACATGTTCCTGCCAGGAACTAGGCATATGTTCATCTCTTAACAATTCTGAGGCAGTAACAATTTCTCCTCAGTTGACTGATGAGGAAACTAAGATGCAGAGTTACTTATCAGAGTAAGGTTCAGAGGAAACTGAGTTAACCAAATTCCCACAGAGAGTAGCTTGGCTGTAGTTTAAATTCAGACAGTTAAACTTTGTCTCTCAAAGGTGAATAGGACTTTCCTATAATGTCCTATCAGATATGGTATTTATCCTTCCCACAGGCCACTAAAAGTTCTGCTAATCCACCAAGCTTCCTTTGGCCACTGGTAGGATAGCACTATTTAAACACTTCTTTGATGGTAACATTGTGTGTTTCTTCTGTCTGAAGCAACTAACTATATTAACTTAATAGTATCTTAATGCTTATAAGAATGATTCAATTCTCGACATTATGATTTGATTGTATTTGAGGGCTTGACTGATCCCATGTATGTACTCCACATATACATACATGTGATGGTCCTGAAGATAAACACTTGCCCGAAGCACTACTGTGACTTAATGGTCATGGAATACTAAAGATGTTGACAATAGTAAGTCCATTTTAAACAGGTGTGATGGTTGAACACAACAGATGTTCAACCTAGGTTGAACACAACAGATGTTCAACCTAGGTTGAACATAAATTAGGTAAATCAAGGGAATGAAGTTCAGAGGTTTCAGCAAAGGATAAAGTGAGAGCCATATTTGTGAGATAGGTACACCATCAGATGAAGAACTAGGCCTCCTAGCCTCAGAGCTTTGCTCATTTCAGTGTTCTGTGCATGAGAGGATGTCTACTCACTGCTTGGTTCTCACTTTAATTACCCCCTGTGCTGGGCTACCTGGTTGTACCAAGGTGTATGGATGCAAATAAGATGAGTGTGTGAAGGAATATGCCAAATGTGTGCATGAGTCTGGACATCTATGAATGTGTGTCTCAGGTGAGAGCCTCTTAATCTGAAATTGTGATCACCGTTGGAGCATACAGTTTCTTCAGAAAACACATTCAGTTACAACTCTAAATTTTAAGTTTCTTCTTTAAACCTTAATTAAAATAACTGGGCATACAACAGAAAAGAAGAACAAGGATGCTGCCCTGAGCTGTGATTAATGGCCAGTCCATCAGGTTGTTTTGCAAATAATCATCAGGATGCTCTAAGGATCAGCACCACCAGCATCCACAAGGAAAGACAGATTTGTGGTGCTGATGTGTATGTTCAGGGTATATAACACTATGATGTCTCAGTTACCATGCATGTAGAATTTTGGCAATGGCTGATTTGAATTTATACTTCTAAAAAAATGAGCTATTACTACACACCAACTTTGTTTAGATATGTAGTGGCTTCAAAAGGCTCATATGTTGGTGGCTTGGTCCCCATAAAGAGATCAAATCATGGAGGGTTGGATGGATTATAAGGGCTTTGACTTCATCAGTGGATTAATCATTGATGAATTCTTAAAATGGTAGCATTATTGGGAGGAAGGAGGCTGAAAGCATAACATAGAAAGATACACCTTGTCGGATAGGGATCCCTGGTCCATCCTATCTCTCTCTGCTTTGTATGTATAAATGTCCTTGTGTATATGCAACATGTATGTGTAAGTATATGGATGCTAGGGGTCACTGTTGGGTGTGTTCCTCAGTCCTGCTTCACCATTTTGGAAACTTGGTCTCTCACTAAGCCTATATCATGTCAATTCACGTAGACTGTCCAGAAAGCTCCAAGTGTCGATCTTGTGTCATGTTGGGATTATAGGCACATGCTGTCATACTTTTCCTTTTTAAACATGGGTTCTTGAGGTTGAACTTAGGTCCTCATGTTTTGTGTGGCAAACAATTTACTAAGTGAGCATTCTCCCCAGACCTTGCTCTATGTTTCTTGAGATAAGCAGCCACTTCAGGTATATAAGACCACCACCACAATGCTCTATTTTGCCTCAGTCCCAGAAAAAAAAATGTAAGTAAATGACTATAAACTGTGAGCCATCATAAATCTTTCTTCAAGATCTTTCTGCCAGTTATTTGTCAGGGCAATGAAAAGATGGCTAGCACATCACCATAATATCCAAGGCTTCACCTAAAATGCCAAAGCCTCAAATATTAAAACTGAGAAATCCAACAAGTTACAGCTAACACGCCAAGCACCTTAAACATACTGTCACTCTTAATAACCAGGCCTACAAATCCCCTCTCAGCCAAGATATGCTATCCCTAACGAGAGGCATTCACAGGTGGAAAAATTAAAAAAGTGCTGTACTTCCAATAATTTTTCAAACAGCACCTAGAAGCATGTAAAGTATAAAAACTAATTGGTGAGTAAATACAAAATATGCAGGTGGCCAATTTTCTCTTTGAAAAAATTAAGGTGTTTCTAAAATGAAGACAATTATGGAATGTCCTGGTGAGCTATCACTAATCTCAGATCCACAGGGGCCCACCGTGTGCACATGGATAGTCTCTAGGGGTATGGTTCACACCTGTGCAGTCTGGCTGAGTTAATAAACCAATACATATCTTTGGTTCACTAAATAATTCACAGCTTTTAAAGCACAATTATTGTCAACAACCTCCTAATTCTCATATCATTTTGGAACATACAGACTCATTGACATTTCACCAAGGTAGAAATTCTATTTCTTCAGTATGGTCCACTGAGAATCAAAAGAGAGACCAAAACACAATTTTAGACATTCTCTGTATATTCAATTCTCTAAATTTAATCATTTTTAAAAGGAATGTTTATGTGGGGTCTCAATGGATGTTAAAGAGTGATCAGGTCCACAAAAGCAATGAGACAACAGCCAGGGGCCATTATCCACATAATTTGGCATAATTTTCTTCCACCTGAATCATAATTGAAACAGAAATGGAAATGAAGACTCCATGAGGTCACCAATTTTTGTCTGTTTTGTAGACCAACAAAACAGAAACTCCTTGAAGCAAAGATCTTGCTGTTTTGCTGCATTGCAAACTCTGAAAAGCTGGTTCTCACTTGGTTATTTAGTAAAAAATTATGAGAATGAATGAATTTATATATTCCTTAAATTTCTAATATTATCAAGGGAAAAAATTCTAGTATCTGAAGGCACATCTTAGATCATAAATTTTCCAGAAACAAGGAACAACAACAAAAACATGCAGGCACCCATTTGATTTGTTCTGTGTGGACCGTTAGCAATTCTTTTATGTTTCACTGATTTGTCTGATAACTTGACTGAATCTATGCAGTGAGACTTTAATTCTGTAAAAAACATGAAATAAGTCGAGGACTACAGATATTGGGCTAGGGAGATGGCTCGGTGGGCAAAGTGCTTGCCGGGCAAGTCTTTCCACCTCACCTTGGATATCACAGAAGGCAACTAAAAGGCCCCCTTTTGGGTGCTGAGTCCCAGTATACCCCTACAGGACACACACACACACATACACACACACACACACACACACACACAC
>CABHPR010137430.1:0-13568 GCA_902168415.1 Peromyscus melanophrys | reverse complement strand
ACACACACACACACACACACACACACACACACACACACACACACTGTTAACAAAAAAAGAAAGCATATATTGACATTAGTTTGATCCTGTATTAATTAAACTGTGAAAATCAACATATGGCATTAGATTCCCATATAATTATCTACTCTTTAAAAACAGACAATTCTGTCTTCTTTTGATGATGGTAGAAAGGAAGAACTCAGTATGGTAAATCAAAGTACACATTCCAGTACTCAGATATCAGTTATTCTTAGCACTAGTGCCAACGTGAACTTTGTTTCAGGTCAATGACTGTGAGCCACTTGTGACAGACTATGATACAACTTAGAAAGGACTAGAAGGTGAGGGGCATGCTGAAAAATATTCAGTGTGGCCAAGGGGAAAGAATCTTACTGAAATGGAAAGATTTGCCAGTCCACAGAAGAATCAATTAATCCAGGCTTAGAAGGCGATGATAAGGTTGTGAGGCCATTCACAAACACTTTGCTCTTTTCTCTTTTCCCACGTGATCTTTGCATTCTTCTTTGCTGAATTTCCTTTGGTACATTTCAGCAGAGACACAGATTGTTGTTAGGCAAATCGATCTCAGAAGGAAGGAATCATCTACTCTTTGACTCATTTCTAAATATATTCTTTCAGCAAAGATTTATTGCCATGTACTATGAGCCTATTCTGACAGATGTTGTGGGTGTGGCCATGTTAAGACTCTCTCCTCCCTTCAAAAAGAGCTAGCTAGATACCTAACCAGCCACAACCTACACTTGATCTTTTATACTAGGTGTTAAGCAATATCAATTACAAAAACAATAAGGGGAGGTCTTTACATGCAAGACAGAGTATGTTCCAAGTATGAATGTTAATTATTCAATGAGATATTCCTAAGGTAATAGCAATCTTAAAATTTAAACTATCAACTACAAAAGAGTATTTGCAGGAGTTGTTGACTTTAGAGAACAGTCTCTTAAAGAGATGACCCTGGCGGCATCAAGGAGGTCAAATTCACCATTTCAGCCAATGTACACCAGAGCCCCTGCTCCTCTGTCATCACTCTTTGCCATGATTCAGTGCCTCATTTGTGGAAGAGCATGTGGGATACTTAATCAACAATGCATTGATAACTGTATAAATTAGAATCTCAGACAATTAAAATGGAGTTAAGATCACTAAATCATTCAATGAAAGGAAAGAAATTAAAAGCCCCCAACTCAATGGGCTCTTGAATAAATATTTTTCCTTCAAACATATGGTATCACTGACTATTTATGGAGGTAGCAGGAATTTCTGGAGAGAAGGGGAGTGCTCGTTCTTCTAAGACTCACGTGATTGTCCCTCATCAATCTGGATAAAATAATGGTTTTCACATTAGGTTCACATCCTTATGTAGTTATAATGAGTGTCTTCGCAAAGAACCACCTCATCAAAGTATAAACTCTTAAATTCTCTCTCACTTTATGTCCTTCCTCACAAAGTTTCTACAGCACTCCAAAAAATCCTAGAACCACCCTTTCCCAAAATTTATACAAATTTGTTGGCACTCCCTCTGCTGGTGAAAAAAGTAAAATCCTAGTGACTTGTGACTTACAACATTCAGTAGGAAAAAGGAAATGTTGCCAAGCATGGGGGAAAAAGTATAGAATGGACAGAATTTCCTGAGGGAGCACTAAACTTCATCTTTAAGAGATCATTGCTTTGTGCAAAGAAACACTATAAAAAAGTGTGAACCTTATCGTTGGTTCCACTGTAGCCCAGCCTAGGAGTAACGAGCGGAGACTGAGAACTTTCTCATTCTGAGATAGGAGGATGACTAATGAACTAGAAGATATCTGGGGTGTGTGATCCTTAATTGTACATTTCATTGCTTTTACTATTTTCTATTACAACTTTACAGCTGGCTAACTGTGTTTTCCAAGAGCCAAGTCTTGGCAGTAAGACTTAAAGAAAATAAAAGAGCCTCTCAACTTTTTCTAGAAACTTCTTCTTCCTTAAACAGATTTTTCCCTTTTCTCCTATGAAGCCGCAAGTCCTTCAAAAAATAAGCATGCTAGATTTGTTTTAGAAATAAATATTAAAATTTCACATGCACTTCCCCTTACTTTCCTAAGCATTTTTCTTCCTTACATTTCAATATACAACAGTATCATGATTCATAAGATTGATACCTAATGATTATGGGTGAAATAATTGCAAGTAATGGAGATAGATTCCACTCTCAGTATTGAAGGAATTTGACCATTTTATGTGATAAACAATGACTGGCCTGAGCAGCACAGAATTCAGTGGCTCTTCATTCCACTTAAGAAAATAATGAGTGTAGATAAAGTATAAAAGTTCATATACTATCCTCTTATAAATATAAAATAAAACAACAGCAATTGGTGCTTAATATGCATGAGAGATTCTTATAAATACTACAGGTATGTGCATTTCTCTTCTTAGGAACCCTGTTAGTATTTACAACTTTATTTTACAAAAGAAAAAATAGGTTCAGAGAGCTTAGGTAATTTACTTAGGTTACTTATTCCCTGAATAACAACACCATGATGAGAATTCATCATTGAACTCTTATATCTTGGGGTACTTACAGAAATTGTCAACAAAGAAGTTTAGAGTTAGAATGGGTTTTAGACACCCCTTTGCTATGGTTTAGACACAAATTATCTCCCACAGGTCCATGTGTTTGAGCACTCGGTCATTAACTGGTGGCATTTTTCAGAGAGGTTATGGAACCTTTGAGACATAGGAGCTAGCTGGAAGAAGTCCATCAATTAGGGCTGGGCCTTGAAGCTTATAATCTGAACTCATTTTTTTTTTTGTTGATTTCTCTCTTCTGTGATGTGAGCAAGCAGCTATTTATGGTTCTGCCCACGCCAGACCTCATGTTTGCCATTGCTTCCTTGCCATAGAAGGTTGCTTCTCTCTGTGGCTAAAAAAATAAACCTTTCCTACACAAAGGCTTTCTTGTTAGTCCTTTAGTCACAGAAATGAAAAAATTAACTAAAGGACCTTACTTTCCAGTCATATTGAGGTCCAGAAAATCTTAGAACTTGCGGTTCACTGCCACATCTAAGAATGATCCAACTTGCTATTTTTTTTAATTCTTCATTGACATTTCAGACGAAGGTCTTTGAGGACCTGAATCATTTCAGTGAGTGATTCAGTTTTGTTTTGGCAATCACCATCTGTGTCCACTCATGATAAATGAACTGAACTGAAATTTAAGAGAGAATAAAGCTGGTAAACAGAGTTACCCAAATGCTCTACTTAAATCGAGAAGAGTGAGGTACCTCAGCACAAGTGGTCAAGGGCAAGCATTATTCCTGTCTTTATTTGGATGACAGAGTACATTTTCCATTGCTATGAATGGCGAATTGGCTCCAGCACACCTACAAATATCAAGGCCTATAAGTATAGGAGCCCATTATGCTAAACAGGACAGTATCGACACATACCCTATGCTTTACTCTTTTGTACTTTAAATCATTTCTTGATTGTTACAATACCTTAATGCAATGTGCATGCTATAGTAATTGTTAGACTATATTGCTCAGACAATAGTGACAAGGAAAAGACTGGGCACATGTTTAATATAGACACAATGTTTTCCTGAGTAGTTTTGATTCACATTGACTGAATTTATGGATGAGGAGCCATTGAAATCAAAGCACCAATTACATATCATAACATTATTTTAAAACCTATATTAACATGAATTCTGGTTACTGATAAAATGCCAAGTAAATGACCATCGTCATTGCTACCTAATTTGAATCTTGTAGCCATTGTTCATGAGGTAAATTGAGATTGAAAGGTGTTAACTCACCCTGAAAAGCCCAATCTTTTAAACCTAAGTTTAAGACCCATTCTACTATCCTTTATTCAAACTAGAAAAGTGCAGATAATTACACAAGCCTGTCACCGAACATCTTATAGCCTACATCTAGAAAGCAAACTTTCACCAATGATGACAAAGCTTATGAAGGAGAGCAAGAGGGCTGGATGAGGACAAATGTCCTAGGATTTTTTTTAATCTTCCCCTTTGGGGATCAAGCAACTTGGAAAATAACTTTCTCCTCCATGTGAAAATGCAAAGGGTGTCATCACTCAGGGAATAGTATAGGATTTGTGTACAAGAGAGGATATGTGATTTGTCCTTTTCAGACTGGGTCACCTCAATCAACATATTACATTCCAGTGACATCCATTTTCCTAAAATTCTTATTTTCTATAATAGGTGAATAGAATTCTATTGTGTACATGTGTCACATTTTCGCTATGCAGCCTTCTGTTGGTGGGCGTTTAGGCTGGTTTCATTTTCTGGCTGCTGTGCATAGTGAAGCAAGGAATGTAGATGTTCATGTATGTTTGTGGTAGGGTAGAGAGCTTTGGGTATAAGTGCAGGAGTACCAGAGCAGGGTCATGTAGTATTTCTGATTTTAACATTTTGAAAAGACTCCACACTGGCTTCCATAGTTTTTGTTTTTATTAAGAAAATTTTTTGCCGGGCGGTGGTGGCGCACGCCTTTAATCCCAGCACTCGGGAGGCAGAGACAGGCGGATCTCTGTGAGTTCGAGGCCAGCCTGGGCTACCAAGTGAGTTCCAGGAAAGGCGCAAAGCTACAAAGAGAAACCCTGTCTCGAAAAACCAAAAAAAAAAAAAAAGAAAAAGAAAATTTTTTTATTCATCAAAGATCCCCCTCTTCCCTCCTCCTGCCCCCCCCAGCTTCCCCCCAACCCACCCCCACTCCCCCCACAAGAATGCAAGGCCTCCCATGGGGAGGCACATCCCGTAGAGGTAAGTCCAAGGCTGCACGGGTTGTCCCATCATAGATAGTGGGCTCCCAAAAGCCGCTTCATGCACCAGGGATGGATTCTGATTCTACTGCCAGGGGAACCCCTGAGCAGATCAAGCTTCACAATTGTCTTGCCATGCAGAGGGCCTAGTCCAGTCCCATGCAGGATCCACAGCCAATGACCCAACTTTCATGAGTTCCCCCTAGTTTGGTTTGGTTGTCTCTGCAGGTTTTCCCATCGTGATCCTGATGCTCTCTCTCTGACTGGACTCCTGGAGCTCTGCCTAGTGTTTGGCTGTGGATCTCTGCATTTGCCTCCATCATTCACTGGAGAAAAGTTCTGTGGTGAGAGTTAAGGTATTCACTAATCTGATCACTGGGACAAGCCAGTTCAGTTCAGGTACCCTCTCTACTATTTCTAGTAATCCAAGCTGTGGTCATCCTTGGGGATTCCTGGCAACTTCCCTAGCACTGGGTTTCTCTCTCTCCCCATGATATCCCCCTCCATTATGGTATCTTTCTAATTGTTTTCCCACTCCCTCCCTGCTCCAGCTCAACCATCCCATTCTCTTATGTTCTCATCCCCCATTCTCTACCCTCCATTGCCCATCCCTCACTCATGGAGATCTCATCTATTTCCCCTTTGCAGGGTGATCCATGGGTCCCTCTTTGGATCTTCCTTGTCAGCTAGCTTCTCTGGACTTTTGGGTTTGCAGGCAAATGGATGGAACTAGAAAATATCGTCTTGAGTGAGGTAACCCAGACTTAGAAGAAAAAACATGGTATGTACTCACTCATAAGTGGATACTAGAAGTAAAGCAAAGAATAACCAGACAACACAACCCACAGCTTCGATAGTTTTTACACTATTTTACTCTCCAAGCAGAGATGGATAAGAGTTCCTCTTCACCCACAGCCAAACTTTACTTGTATAAACTCCCCTGACACCATACCCATTTCCTTAGAAATTCTCACAGCTAATTTTACTTTCTGTTGATGAGACAGATAGATCAATGTCAGCTTTCTCTAGATTATAGTATCTATAAGGTTAGAGATTATGATTATCCCATTGTTAGTCTTATAGAGACTATCATAATATGTGCCGTGTAGATGTCCTTAAACACATATTCAATGATTGGATAAATAAGTAAACAAAGATCCAAAAGAGTACTGAAAAATAATAAAAGGATATCATGAGGTCAAATACAGATACAACTTGGGGGTTTTCAAACCTCAAATGTTTTGAAGTCTGCCTGAATAGATACAAGAGCTATTTCATTTTCTTTTTTTCTTTTTTTTTCTTTTTTTTTTTTTTTTTTGGTTTTTTGAGACAGGGTTTCTCTGTGTAGCTTTGTGCCTTTCCTGGAGCTCACTTGGTAGCCCAGGCTGGCCTCGAACTCACAGAGATCCGCCTGGCTCTGCCTCCCGAGTGCTGGGATTAAAGGCGTGCGCCACCACTGCCTGGCCTCATTTTTTAGATTTAATTTTTTTGTGATTGAGTGCTTTGCCTGCATGTACGCATGCCTAGTGCTTACAGAGTTCAGAAGGAAGTACAAGATCACCTGGGCTGGAGTTAGCTGCCATATGGGCACTGGGAACCAAACCCTTCTCCTTTGGGAGAGCAAGTACTCTTAACCTCTAAGTCCCAGCAGGAACTATTCTATTGGTTGCTAGATGGATATTATTTAGTTGTGTTTTTTTGGGAAGGGGGGTTGTTGTTGCTGTTGTGATTGTAGAAAGGAGATTAAGGAAGAGCGTGAGATAAGAAAATGAAATAAATAGGGAAATCATTTGATGTAACGCTCTGCTTTCTGCACTAATAAATCAATGGTCAGGTTGTCAATACAGTGAAGCCTTCTTCAAGGAGTACATTTCTTGCCATTTCCTAGGGGGCAGGGGAGTCCAAATAGAGTATATTTTCAATTACTCTTCGAACCTTTAACTAGTACAAGACTTTGAACTCAGAAAGAATTTCCACAATCCAATTCACTTTCATCATCACGCCCTCTACTCGGTTTTTAAACATTTCATTCTCAATGCTATTGTATTACTGTGCACAGAAGAAATGTTGAATTCCCCCAAACACCTGTTTTTTTTGCTCAAACAAAACAAAAACCATCAATACAGTTCAAGTTCGGTAAATTCTATCTACAATCCCCATTATTTTCATTGGGAAATAATAACAATTCCTGAACCTGAGAATTGAATACTCCTTTCCACTTCTGTAAAGATTTTCATCAGCAAAAGCCAGAGCACTCAAGTATACAATGATGAGATTAGAGTCTGCTGAAATTATTGTATTGTTTGAGTCATCAGATAGCACTCATCTGGCAGTCTCTATGTTCCAAACCTAATGAAGTTATGGCCAGGATATATGCAAATTAACCTCTGCTGAGGAAAAATCGTGTTGTCCACATCCTCAGAAGGCCTCATGTGGAGAGGGATCATTTGGGGGCCTAGGGAAGCTAACAATTTCTGGGAAAGGGGGAGGTGATGTTCAGAGGGGAAGCGCAGGTGGGAAAATGGACATCTGGCAGAAAACAGAGAGTGAGCAGAGATAAAGGGGTGGGGGCACTTGCCTACTGAGATAGAGACAGAGAAGTCAACATTTCCAGCCTTATCTTCCAGCTGTAAAATCTTCCCAGGATCAGATGGAAAAACATCATTAATTTCAATGTAATTAAATATCATTAATAAGATGCTCTGGAGTGTGTGCTGCTTAGAGATAATGGAAGCCCCTGGGCACAACCTATGGGGAGGCTGTATCTCAGGATCATGCTGGCTGCTGGCTCCCAGCTCCCACACAGGAGAGAAGGAGAAAGTCCTGTACTTAGTTAACTTTGTTTATTGACTCCACAGCTCTTTCCAGAACAGCACCACCTCCGATAAAATGAGACCAGAAAAGATGGTGTGAGGCAGCTATAAAATTTATCTGCGTTGAATCAATAGAAAGGATTGCATTTCCTAAAGCCAACTCAGGCAAAGAGTTCTCCTAACGAACCCCCTATGAGTGAGTACGTGATGGGAATGCCTTTATGAGCAGAAGGGCATCTTAGATGGTTTTACTTCTACACCATTCTTTCAAAGCCCAGACAGCTGGCCAGGTGTTGGTGGTGCATACTGGTAATCCCGGCTGAGGGAGACGGATCAAGATTTCTAGCAAAGCCTAAGTTACAGAGCAAGGTTCAGGAGAGAGAGAGAGAGAGAGAGAGAGAGGATAGAGATCCCTACAATAAAACAGCTCTAGACCAAATGTTTGTGAGAGGGCTAGCAACTGTGGCTCTACCCTTTTTACTTCATGAGAGACTGCTCAACTGTCAGTCTGTGGGCTGGGAAGACAAGGGCTGGATGTGTATGTATACTAGAAAAGCAGGTGTGCTTCATCTTTCACTATAAGGCAGGCAAACACAGAGACTAGCTTAGCAAGCTAGAAATGGTCTTGGTTTGAGCTATGCACATACACTCATTTAGCAATGCACTTGACATCCTGAAACCCTTGTGTGCATACACATGCCTCTCTGAACAATGCAGCTATCAACTGCAGGTCTGCCTGCATCAGGTACACTTGCTTTAAACAATGGAAGTAACTTATTTCTCTTAGCAATTCCTTGATAACAACACCCCATTTCTATTTACATGTGTTCCAGAACACATGCTGAATTGGAGAGAGGGGCTAATAAAGTCTAAACAGGTTTTGGGTACATGCACAGTAAGGCAAACTGAGTGAACTTTTTGGAAGAATCCACTTTTAACAAGGGTCCAAGAACCTGGAAACATTCAGCCCAGACCCCACCCACAGCTAATGACTCTAGTTCTCTGAATGTCTCTGTCTTTCCTTCTCCATGAATAACTATATTAAGGACAATGAAATACGTGGCTGGTGCTATGATACTACTCCTCCTCCCACTGTCTGGAAGATTATTCTTCTCATTTCAACTCATACCTCACTACCTTCAAAGTCCACTTAGAGCCAGCAGATCCTTTGAGACTCCCTTGAAATAAATCCCCCCCCCTCACTCTGCAAGTCTAATTCAGTTCCCATCCCACTGAATTCCCTGGTAACCCTATGTGCACCTCTAAGAAATCACTCATACACCTGGAGAAATAATTGGTTTACACTGCTGCTGCTGAGCAAGACTTGGAGCTCAGCAGTGTATACCAGAAGTCTCTTTGTGCCATTAAACCTGAAAACAGTGCATGTGATATGGGAGATACTTAACAAGTAGGAAAGGTAGGAGGAAGATGAGTAAGGGTAAGAGAAAAGCAAGAAGGAAAACCACAAATTATCCTGGTCTAGCTTGGGTACTTTTTCACCTAAATGAACTCCAATTTCCTCATCAACAGGGTGATGTGGCTACTTCCAATTTTGTAGCAAAGTATTCTGTAACTCCACACTTAGACCAGCTTCACTGAGACTACCATCAGGCCCAAAAGCAGCAATTAAAGGAAATACTTTAGATAAGAAATCGACTTTAAAAATAATCCAATCAGCAGAATGCATCTCAAAATATGTGCACAGCTCTGAGCCTCTTTCTTGAACAGTTGGGAAGTAGCATGTTCAGCAGTGGACAGAAATCTCTAGGGACTTGGCCAATATGAACTCACAGATGTTCCTGTTGAAATCAGCTGATGAGTTTCATCCAAAGCCATGTATAATCAAAGTCCTTAGTTCACCTTTCAGGCACAGCCCACTCTTCCCCTACAACCCTTGGTTTATCAGAGGAGAGGGTGAGAAAGAGAATATTTCCTAACTCCTAGAGAGAAACCTATATCTAAGTGTCCTGATAGTTGGATATCTCTCTCTTCATAAAGGAAAGGGTTCATTTCAAGGTACTGAGTCAGAGCAGTAAACACACTAATTATTTGATGGTTCTCTGATTATTCTTCTTTCCATTCAAGATGAGTCCCAGCTCCAGCTCAGGGCAGTGAATTTAGTATAGGAAGGGGCCTGGATTGACTTGTCAAGAGGCCCTTTCTTAGCCAAGATTAGGGAGAGTAGAAAGAGGTAGGAAAGAAAAGATTTGATGAGCACTGACCCTAGCAAAAGCTTTGATAGTGTCTCAATTTTAATTTTCATACTATTCCTTCAGGGACCATTGACATCTTACGAAGGAGAGGAAATGGAAACTAAAGAATTCACAGATGAGTTGTCACCTGACCAGTGCCAGAACTGATCTACAAGTCTCAGCCTTAGGTGACTCTCCGAGTCCATCCACCAAGATAACTTGACTTCAAAAGCTAGAAGAATCATGGTGCTACAGTTTCATTGCTTCTGATCACAGGTTGCTTGTTCGGTTTAACCTGAACTCCAGACCTGTGCATTATTTCCATTGTCTCTGCATGCTGTATTGAGAAATGTTTGGCAAACATCACTCTAGCCTGGTCTCCTATGATTTCAGGCTTATGATGCCCTACCACATAAATTTCTTGTGGCATAAACTTCACAGATCACTACCTAGTGCTCTCTTATGCTTGTATGGCTATATTCACAATGAATCTCTCATGTGAGACACCTTTCCCTTCTCTGCTAGGTAAAACTCTACTTTTCTTGAAGTCTGACAAAAAAGAGAAAGTTCACATTGTTTTGTTTCTGTTTTTAAGCACAAACACAAATGTGGTCATTAGGGTTCTCATCACAGTGAGCTCTGACTTGCAGGTTTGTTTGGCTGTCTTGCCCAATTAAAGCATAGAGGTACTCAAACAAGTTCTGTTGGAGGAATCACTACTTGAAATGGAGAAGGCAAAAACTCTTTCCAATCTTTGATTTATTAAGAATTTTTTTATTTATTTTACATACCAATCACAGATTCCCCTCTCTTCCTCTTCTTAATCTCTTGAGTATTACTGGTAAAGTACTAACAAAATATTACCCTGGGGCCATATTTGAACTATGCACTGTTTCCCTAGCCAAGAGACTCAGAATGACTTTTTTTTTAATTTTGAAGAGTCACTTAAAAGAAAACAATAAGAATAGGTGACAAAGGTCATGTGTGAGCCTAAAATATTTATCACTTGTATGGCCCTTTTCAGAGAAGCCTTCCCACCATCAACAGTTACTTCCAACTGGTATTGACTGATTTCAGAACATTTCCACATATAAACAACTTTCTTCTTAACTCCAGTTGTCATCTTTTCTTACTCCTGTTTCTGGCTCCAGTGATACTATTTTCCCTACTGTTTGCCTAGTCAATATTCCTTAACTTTGCTATAAAGTTTAATATAGTATGGGGGGAAATCACAACATTCCAGAGCTCCAGGCATCCTCAGTAAGTGGGAAAGCCTGGGTGACTTCCAACTGATGAAGGAATAGTGGTTGCCAGCACATTGGAAAATCTATGTCCTTCCTTCATGGTGCTGTCCTTCCTTTAATGTAAACATATCTATAGCTTCTGAACTCACAAATCAGTTTCACATTGATAAAGTTTTCTATCTATAAAAATGGAATAATACCATTCCATCACAAATCTAAATTTAAACAGAAAATTCAGTCTTTAGTTTCATTTGATGTTTAAATGTGGTTGTGCTGGCTAATTTTTTGTCAAGTTAACATAGGCAAAAGTCCTCTGAGAAGAGGAAACCCCAACTGAGAAAATGCCTCCATAAGGTTGAACTGTATGCAAGTCCATAGGGCATTTTCTTAATCAATGATTGATGGGGGAGCACCCAGTACATTGTGAATGGTACCATCCCTGGGCTGGTGGTTCTGAATTCTATAAGAAAGCAGGCTCAGCAAGCCATGGAGAGCAAGTCAACAAGTAGCACCCCTCCATGGCCTCTGCATCAGCTCCTACCTCCAGGGTCCTGTCATGTTTGAGTTCCTGTCCTGATTTCCTTTAGTGATCAACACTAATGTGGAAGAGTAAGCCAAATAAACCCTTTCTTCCCCAAGTTGCTTTGGTCATGGTGTTTCATCAGAAACCCTGACAAAGACAGTGGTGGTTGTCTTTTTGTTTTGTTTTGTTTTTATTATTTTGCTCAGTATCAAATTTCTCAGGCTTCTTCATATGGTTGTAGACAATAATGACCTGCTCACTTCTTCACTGTATAATATTCTATTGTCACTTTTTAAATGCTTATTTTACTGTTGATAGATTTTAGTATTATTTTCATTTTGGTTATTGTTAACAGAATTTCTTTAAAAATTATTTTACAGAAATTTTTAAATAGCATTTGCCTTAATTCTTTGTGAGTTTCATTCAACACATTTTGAACATATTCACCTCTCTTCCCCCAATACCTCAAGATCCACCTCTAACTCCCTACCCATCCAACTTCATGTCCTCTTTATTGATTTTAAACCCATCAAATCCTATGTGTGTTGCCCAACTACTCTTGAGTCTGGAGCCTGCCTTAAGGGGTGATTGACCTATCAAGAATTATACACCTAAAAAAGAACTGGTTCTCCCTCTATCAATCTAAAGTTATTATTTGCGTTTGAGATTCTCCCATTACCGTGTGATCGGAAAACTCCCCTTGTTGTTTCTATACTTTAGGTTCATCAACTATTCATCAATCATACAGCAATCATAGAATTGAGCTAATGTTTGCAAAGCACTTAGAGAAAAGCATTTGGCACATAGTGAGTGGCATATATCTAGACCTGAAATCTTAAAAACTACATTGAAACACATACTCAGAAATCCACCTTCCACTCAGACTCATCATTTGATAAAAATAAGCAATTCTCTTATTTTTTTAGCGATACTAGAATAAAATAAAGAAATAAATAATCTAAAAGAAAAAACTAACTCCTTGGGAATTAGAAATCAGAAATAAACATTTAAAAACAGATAGCAGCATATCTTCAAGCTTTTGTCAGGAATGTAATATCATTTGCTCTGCCCACAATACATAATTGAGAAGCAAGTTTCCTTATAAGTGCTTAATACAAATTCATTGACTAAATTTTTAAAAAAATATGCTAAAACTGAATTTTAAAATTCTGATCAGGGCCTGCAAGATGCTTGATGGTTAAAAGCACCTCTATACAAGCCTGAGGACCTGAGTTTGATCTCTAGAACCAGAAAAAAAAGACACACACACACACACACACACACACACACACACACATCTGTAATAACAAAACTCATGAACAAAGATAAGAGGTTGAGACAAGAGACTTGTCTAAGACTTTGAAACCAATTAACCTAGAGTACACATCACAGGAGAAACAAAATATACCCTGCATGAGCAAAGAGGAAAGAGAACCAGCTACCAAAAGTTGTCCTCTGAAAAACACACACCTCCTTGGCATGTACATGCGCATGCACGTGCATACAGAGAGACAGAGACAGAGATGAGAGAGACATACTATTACTATTACTAACTGTAATAACAACAATAATTCTCATCGTTGTATTATCAAACAAAATAAATTATCAAAATGTCTGACATAGTCTGTTAACCTATCTGGGAAATGGTCTTTAATTCAAACTAAAATATAAATATAAAATCTAATTCATATCTTCTATATTCTGGTAATTCTGTGAAATAATATAAAAATAAAATACACCATATTTTCCTCCAAATTCTTACATTTCTGCTGAATGGCCACCCATCGCATCCTTGCTGACGGTCTGTTGAATTGCAGTATCTCTAAGGCAATGCTTCTACATATGAGGTAATCAGAGACTAGGTGATGAGAAGTACTCAGACACTGAAGCAGAGCTGTTTTCATTTCAAACACTAATAGAAAGCCGATTGGAAACTTCGCTAACAAGTCTTCAAGCCGAACTAGTAACCCCACACTCCATTTTATCCTGACACATGTTCTACGTG
>CABHPR010137429.1:0-15814 GCA_902168415.1 Peromyscus melanophrys | reverse complement strand
GCCTCATTCTCATCTTCTCACTCAATGACTGGAGATGCGCAGTGCCCGCCAGACTCTAAGACCCAAGCCCAAGGTTGCAACTGTGTCTAGAATGTGAATTTTCATTCCACGTGCTCATTGTGTATAGGCAGAACCCCATCCCTCAAGCCTTACCCACCTGATTTCTTATCATTTCCTATGTTTGTTATGAGAGAGATAGATGCAGGCATCACCCTCCCTCCTTCCCGAACTGCCTCTGTCTACCTCCTTGTCTGTCTTGGGCTTTATCAGTCCCTTCCTCTAGACTGCATCTCTTTTAGTTCCAAAAATAGATCATTCAATTTCAGAAGAACAATTAACTGAGAAGGGGAAAAAAATCTGAAGTAGAGGAAGGCATTTGAGCTTCTCTGTGAGGCATGGAGTCACCGGCAGTGCCAGGCAGCATCTTTATTGGAGATGCTGTTTCCTTCTCAAACATGAGCTTCTGGAAAACCAGGAACTCAGAAAGGTCACACTAATCTCTACAAGTTCCCCAAACGCCCCTGTCAGCTTGAAACAGTCCCAGAACACCGCTGCTTTGCGGCTGGGATTTCATGAGTGCTGGTGCAAGATTTGCTCCATAAAGCACTGCTTGGCGTTTTACGTGACTTCTCACCCAGTAAATATTTATTATCTCCTCAATACTTTGACCTGTCTCCTGAAACCTCGTACACCAGGAGCCCTCTGACAGCTCCAAGGAGCTTTTCCTTTGAGACGGGCAGTCCTTTTAAAGGTGATCTTTAGAAACACAGGCATCAGAACCACCTGAGGTTCTGTCCAAACGGCACATGGCTGACCTACTTCTCCTCCAGAGGAGCCAGGTGATGTGAATGGGTCTGAGAAGCGCTAACAGAAGGATTCTTCGGGAAGGCATGGCCTAGTTTAGAAAGTTAAAGACCCTCCAAAGCAGTGGGTCTCTGCAGTGATTTTATCCTCTGGGCAATATCAGTTGGTATTTTGGTTTGTTATAACTGAAAGAAATGGATGGGTACTACAGGCTTCTAGAGGAAGAGGCCAGAGATACTGTGAAATGTCCTGCAGTGGACAGGAAATCCATCCACAGCAAATGCTTGAGCAGCAGGATGTCATTAGTACCAAGACTGAGGGTTTCTTCTAAAGAACAGACAAGTCTGGGCCCAGCCTAGAATCCCCAGTCTCTGCACGAGAACCCTGGAGGGTGTTTGTTTGTTTGTTTGGTTGGTTGGTTGGTTGGTTGGTTGGTTTGGCTTGTTTTAATTGGCAAGTATTCTCTGCACATAGCCATCAGTTTCATGAAGATTTTTTCAGTAAAATAGATCATATATTGGCCATTTCACACATGATACCATCCCCTTCCTTTTCCCAGATAGAAGCTTCTACTTTCATGTTATATGTGTATGTGATTGTGTGTATATATATATATATATGTATATATATACTTCATATGTATATAATCTAGGATCCACATATGAAAGAAAGCACATGATATGTGCCCTTATAGTCTGACTTATTTTACTTAATGTGGTCATCAGTTCCATCCATGTTCATTTAAATGATTTAATTTTATTCGTCTTTATGGCTGAAGGAAACACCACGGTGCATATGCCTATGTTTCGTTTTTAATCTGTTCACCTGTTGACTGACATCGTAGCTAATTCCATAACTTGACTAGTTAGTGTGGACCAATAAACATGTGTGTGCAGGTATCTCGTGCAATGCTGACTTCAATTCCTTTGGCTATGATCCCAATGATGATCATAAAGTAATTCTGTTTTTAGGATTTTTAGGCACCCCTGTAGTAACCAGACTGAAGGGTTTGTTTTCTAATGGTTTAGAATAATGTTTTCCATACTGAATCATTTATTCATCTTATTGATCTATGGTCAACATATTTTAATGGAATTACATAGAATGGAAGATAATAGAATGAGAAAAAACAAAGAATCTATACCAGAGTCTGCTTCATATCGTAAGGACAAGTGTTCATAAAATTTTTATTTCGGTTTCATATATTAGCGTAATTATGGTAGGATAGATACAAAGGAATGCAAAATGTGTTTCTCTTACACATTGTTTTATTATCCAGTGTGATAAATGTCCAGAAATGGGTGAGGCCACTTAAATGTGAAGAATAAAACAATGAAATTCCTAGAAGACAGTGCTGAACACCTCTTCCTGAGACAAGGGGCAAGCAGCTAGGAAACGCACCAGGGCGTGTCACCAAGTGGAATACACAGGTGCTTAGCAAGCAAGCCAGAGATGCTCTGGGTTTTCAATAGCAATGGGAAATAGTGATTTAAAACTGTGATATGACATACGTATACAAGTTCCAGAATGTCTAAAATTAAAAATAGACAAGGCCAGCTGTAATGAGAACAGGAAATATGGGCTATTTTACACACTCCCAGTTGAAAGTGTAAATCAATATACATATTTTTGGAAACCATGATATACTAAAACTAAGTGCTCACTTATTTTAAGATCTACCAGCTCTACTCTGAAGTATTCCAATAGAATTGCCCATGTGCCATTAGATACAGAAGAATGATCATTTCTCCATAAGTTACAGCCTCATGTTGAAAATAACCCGAATAGTAGGACAGATAAATTATTAATGTACTCATACTCCAAAATATTACATGGTCATGGGAAGTGATAAAACAGCAAAGATTAATATTCCAAAGATAAAGTTGAATTAAAGAAATCAGACACATAGAATACCATTTATATACATGTCAATCTGTTGTTCTAACTTCAGCACAGTGGCTGCACCTTGACCTATTGCTATCTCAGCCAGCAACTGCAACTCCACAGTTACCGGCCTGTTTCTCTAGCAGTGGCCTGGCCACTAAGGCCGCAGCTTGGTGAGAATTCTGGTCCCGCAGGCACCAGCCTGGTCACTGCTGCTAAACTGAATCTCCACCGTTTTAATTATGAATAAGACTCGAGATTCAAAGGCCAGGGTGAAGACCTGCAAACTCAGAGAGGCTGAGTAGCAACTACCTAACCCTTTCTCCTTGCCAGTGTCCACAGAAGACCCGTGCTTTGCCAAACGAAAAGGCTGTGCCATTCCAAACCTTACCCTATTATGTTCTGTGACTCCCTATCTCTCCTGGATGCCCTCTAAGATTCTATGATTACTTTCCGTCAACTAGTTGCTAACTCATCTCCTGACCCAAGGTTAATTTTATTTAATTAATGCAAAAGCAAACTCGGGATTCACAGTGTGTTTGAATATCCCCCAACATCAATCTATGAAAAGCTGATTAGACAGATACTTAAAAGAATATAAGAGCCAGGTGTGGTGGTGGATACCTTTAATTCCAGCCATTGAGGGGCAGAGGCAGATATATCTCTGTGAGTCTGAGGCCAACTTGATCTATAGAGTGAGTTCCACGACAGCCATGGCTACATAGCAATACTCCGTCAGAAAAAGGGAGGATAAAAAAGGATGCTATTGCTGTTAAAAATGGGCAACTGTCACCATTTGTGGAGAGAACTAGCATTATGGCTGTTAAAAAGATGGCTCAGAGATCAGGGATGCCAGCTCAGTGTTAATCTATTCCTAAGGAATAGTGCACATTGGTGTACTATCACCGAGGAATGCCAGGGCAGGAGCTAAATGCAGTAACCTGGAGGCAGGAACTGAGGTAGAGACCATGGACAAAGGTTTCTTCTTGGCTTGCTTCCCATGGATTGCTCAGCTTGCTTTCTCATACAGCCCAGGCCCACCTGCCTAAGTGGGCTGGGTCCTTCTACATCCATTAGCAATTAAGAAAATGCCCACACAGACATACCCACAAGTCAATCAATTTTTCCAATGAGGTTTTTCTCTTTCCAGGTGTGTCAAGCTGACAACCAAGATTAATCATCACAAGTCTATTCCTTGTCCGCTTGACATACAAGCACATCACTGTAAAACTATAACCCTTCCTTTCTTATTTACCCCCATGTTCTCATGTTAATATCACAATATTAAACATAGAACAACATTAAAAGTTCTACCACCTTATAAAAATTCCAGTGATTTAAATGTACAAGTTCTATTTTCAAATCCAAAGTCTCTTACCTCTGGGCTCCTGCAAAATACACAATAAGTTGCGTACTTTATTGTTTCAAGAGGGCAAAAAACAGAACACAATTATAATCAGATGAAAGCAAACCCCAAGTCCAGCAGTGTAGCTCAGTGTTTGACATACAGGACTCAACTTATGATCTTCAAGGCTTCAAAGAGCTTGAGAAATCCTCCTTTTCCAGCTCTGCCATTATCTCATAGGCTCAGGCCAGTTCCCCTATACACCTGTCATTGTACTTGGTGGTCATCTCACAGCCTTGGCATCTCCAATATGCTGGGATCTCTACATCAGCTGAGGTTGCACCTTCACCAATGGCCTCATCAAGAACTCTAGCCTTGTCATATGGTACCAAGTCTCAGTTTCTCCCTACAACCCCTTCAATCCCAGGGTTCCCACTACAACTGTTCTGTACCTTCACTGATAGCATCTCCTGGCTTACATTCAAGGAGACTGACCCCGAGAGCAGTGCCAATTTTCAGCTGCTCTCCATGACCTCTTCATGCTCGGAGACTCTTACACATTTCCAAGCTCAGCTGCCAGCTTAAGATGTAACCTTAGGCTGGGCGGTGGTGGCGCACGCCTTTAATCCCAGCACTTGGGAGGCAGAGGCAGGAGGATCTCTGTGAGTTTGAGGTCAGCCTGGTCTACAGAGCAAGTTCCAGTACAGGCTCCAAAGCTACACAGAGAGACCCTGTCTCAAAAAGCAACAATAACAAAATAAATGTAGCGATAGCCCCTCTAGACCACAGTGTCTATACGCTGACCCCAAAGAAACACTTCCCAGAAGATGTTACCTCAATGATGCTGCTGTCTTATCAGTCTCTAATTTTTCACTTCCTTGACCAGGATCCAATGTTCCAGTAAAGCATAGAAGACACTCTATTACCAAGCTACACCCCAAGTCCCAAGACTAATTTCTGTTCAAGGAAGATTGAAGTTCTTTGTTGGTAAGAGACTAGGATGTAGGAAGACTGAAAAGGTCTAAACATACGAATAATTTTCTATTCTGAAAACAAATTAAAAATTTACTTGCTTAAAACAATTGCTCTCAGAATTTTTGGTTAGTCTCACTACTTCACTGATTTCATTCTGTGCTGGGAAGAAAGTATTTGAGAGGATTAAGCCTTAGTCTCTGTCTCTGTCTCTATCTCTGTCTGTCTGTCTGCCTGTCTCTGTCTGTCTGTCTGTCTTGCTCTATCTTCTCTCTTTCTCTCTCTCTCTCTCTCTCTCTCTCTCTCTCTCTCTCTCTCTCTCTCTCTCTCTCTCTCTCTCTCTCTCTCTCTCTCTCTCTCTCTGTGTTAATCCAGGTATGTACAGTGCCACGGTACCTGTGTGGAGATCAGAAGACAACTTTCGGTGTCATCCTTGCCTGCCATGCCACCTTGCTGTGTTCCTCTGGTCTACTCCAGGATTGCTGGCCCACGAACTTCCAGGGATTCTCCAGTCTCTGTTTCCCGTCTCTGAATATGTGCATCGAGACTATAGGCATTCATGCCAGAGGTCCAGCTCTGGTTTGGGTTATAGGGATTTGAACTCAGGTTCTCACAGTCCCATGGCAAATACTTTTAGTCCCTGAGCCATCTCCCAAGCCCAACTTTTAAAATTCATTTTTATACTTCATTTCTGAATAATAGTGGTCATAACCCCCTCCCCAAGAAACACCACCCAGAAATTTGAAAAGTATTAAGATAGAGGAGACATGGTGGGTGGAACTTAGAGGATGTTTTGACTCCACGATAACTTCCATCAGTGTGACCATTCCAAATAAACCACAGCAATTAGAAACTACTGTTTGCTGTATAAATTGATTCAGAGACAAAATCTTAAGCTCCTTTTCCAGCCATCAAAAGTCCTCTGCTATACCCTACAGAAAAAATTTCTGGAGCCAGCACTGAATTCAACCGATAATGATGCGGTGGTGAAGTAAGTTCTTCAAATAAAAGACCAAGACCAACAGGAAGGTTACAAGCTTTTTTTCTCTGCTAACCTAACTCTAAGGGGAGTGTAGAAGGACAGGCTACCAGCAACCACAAAGGGACCAAACTGGAGAGAAGATGACCTCAAGTGAGTTATGTACAAATAGATGAAAGAGAAAAAAAAAACCCGAATGAATCAAGGCTATCTTTCCTTGGCTTTGTCTCTGGCAAGAATGCCTGGAAGGTGAGGAGCTCAAGCAAAAATTACTTTTCAACAGTAAGTTGACTTTCAGTGAAGAAGTCACAGAAGGCTCTAGAATGGGTGGTGCTCCACACAGCTGGAGACAGAAGACATGGTTAAATGTTTGGAGAGTTACATCATGCGCATCTGTGCTGTTCAGGATGGCATCCACTAGCCACATGCAGTGACTTAAATTTGAATTAATTCAAATTAAATAGAATTTACAACTCAGTTGCCCAGTTGTGCTAACCACATTTCCAAAACTCATGGCTGCTTTAATGGACGGGTGGAGGAGCACTTACGTCACCACAGAGCATTTGATAGGCCGGTACTGGGTCCTTCTCCATCTCCAGAGAAGAAACAAGGGTGCAGGGTCTGAACCGACAAAGAAAAGAGGAGACCGACTGGGGAACAGAAGGGGTACTCGAAAGGTGAGGGGGCCTTCCTGAAAGTACTTCCTGCTGAATCAGAAGAACATAGTTTCCTTTTTAACCTCATTTCTAGAATGTCAACATGAAAGATTACACACTCCATTGGAAACTTGAAAAATCGCTACTTTAATTGATTCACTCATAACCCAGGAAAAAAAATAACGGTGCAGTGTTTGAGGGTCCCTAGCAAGAGGCCCTGATAGCTTGATCATTGTCTAAAACCAATCAAGCAATAAGCCATTCCCAAGCATTTTTAAATCAACCTCTCAGTGCCTCACTCATAAATGTGAACAGCAGACCAGTTCCAGAACTACAGAAAAATCTAAGACATACAAAAGTTTCCCATGGGGAAAATATATATATATATATATATATATCGGGCCTGGAAAGATAGCTCAGCAGTTAGAGCACTGGCTGCTCTTCCAGAGAACTTGGGTTCAATTCCCAGCACCCACATGGCAGCTCACAACTGTCTGTAACTTCAGTGCCAGAGGATTTGGCACCCTCACACAGATATACAAGCAGGCAAAATACCAATGCACATAAAATTTTTTAAAAAAATAGAAATAATAAAATTAAAATTCTTAAAAGAAGTGCTGTTTAATTTTTTTTTTAATATGAGGAGGGAAGCTGCAGAGGGACAATGAAGAAATCATGAATCATGAAAGTTTAAGAGGATAAACTATACTTGATACCTTGAAAATGGAAAACTGGCAAGTGAAGCCACACAATTAAAAAGTAAATGAGTTACTAGGAAATAAAAATACAATAAAAATAAAAGAATCAACTTTAAACCCCAGGAAATTATGTTAAGGAAATCTTCCAACAAGCTCAAGCAAGCAAATAAAAAAAAAGTAGGCAAGATGCTACTACTACTACTAACAATAATAATAATAATAATAATAATAATAATAATAATAATAAATAGATTTTAGTAAAAGAACTTACTATATTTAACAGAACTTACTTCTGTTTCATTATCTGTTAAATTCAGTGCTGACTCCAGAATTTCTGTTTGTGATATTATCATCATCATCATCGTCGTCGTCGTCATCATCATCATCATTATTATCAGTATTATTATTTTCATCACCACCATCATCATCATCATTATTATTACTAGTATTATTATTATTGGGAGCATTGTGAGGAAAGAAATCCAGAGAATCAATTTGAGGAGAATAACCTCAAATGCATAGACGTTCCATAAAAGAGAATAGGTGTGGGGAAGGGGGTTCAAAGAAATAATAGAAGAAAATTCCACAGAACTGAAGGCTATCACTTTTCAGCAAGGAAGAGCCTTGTGAATCCAAGACAACAACTGACTGACGGGGTGAACCAAGATGCAGCATCATGAAGTTTAAGGCTGTCAGAGATCAATGAAGTGATTCATTGTAATATTTCACAGCACATAATTACAACCAAAGATTATTGGTTGTAATTGTTTCATATTTTTATTATTCTTTTTTTTTTTCGAGACAGGGTTTCTCTGTGTAGCTTTGCGCCTTTCCTGAAACTCACTTGGTAGACCAGGCTGGCCTCGAACTCACAAAGATCCGCCTGCCTCTGCCTCCCGAGTGCTGGGATTAAAGGCATGTGCCACCAACGCCCGGCTATTTTTATTATTCTTTAAGACAATGATTTAATAAAATACAATTTTATTATACATATATGTGTGTGTTTGTGTGTGTGCCAGAAGTAAAGACAGTATTTGAGTGGAAAAGAAGGAAAGGAAGAAAGAAGGAGAGAGAGAGAGAGAGAGAGAGAGAGAGAGAGAGAGAGAGAGAGAGGAAGGAAGGAAGGAAGGAAGGAAGGAAGGAAGGAAGGAAGGAAGGAAGGAAGGAAGGAAGAAAGAAAGAAAGAAAGAAAGAAAGAAAGAAAGAAAGAAAGAAAGAAAGAAAGAAATGAGGAGGAAGGAAGAAAAGAAGGGAGAGAGGAAGTAGGGGATGAGCAAACAGAATCATAAGCAAATGTGCTATATGAACCCTAAGTGATGATTACACAAAGGGGGGTATAATTACCCAGAAGGCAATGGGTTAATATGTTAGCTTTGTGATAAAACAAAAACAACAAACCTCTGGGCCGGGAGCAGAGGGAGGATGCTGAATGAGATCTCAGAGGGAATTCGGGAGCCGAGCTGAGCAAGTGCCATGCTTTTGAATTTGTACCCTGCATAGCCAGCTAAAAGAATCAACTTCTGTTGTGGCCCAACCAGCTCAGGTCATTTTGTCAAGACTACCCTTGGAAAAGAATACCAGAGCCTGAAGAAATCTCTCTGAACCACACAACTTAAAAAAACAAACAAACAAATAAATAAACAAAACAAAAAACAGTGTGTCCTACATTAAAACATTCCGCTAAACTTAATAAACCTCAGCATCAGAATACCATCAATTTACTCCAGATAGTGATTAATGATTAATGAATGATTCAGCTTCTTTAAGCCCTTCAATTGTTTTACCAGTCTTCTAGGAGTATTTTATTTTTTATTCATGTGTATGATTTGTCAGAGTGTATGTGTTCATGAGTGCAATGACTGAGGAGACCAGAAGAGGGAGCTGGAGTTACAGGCAGTTGTGAGTTGTGAGCTTGACCAGTGACCAAACTCAGGTCCTCTGGAAGAAAAGGAAATGTTCTTGATCACTGAGCCATCTCTCCAGGTCTGTACCAAAGCCTTTCAAGCACTAATACACTCCAGGGAGCCAAGAGGGTGGAGATATAGTTTCTGCTCTCAAGAAGCTCTCAGTCTTCGTGCTGTTTGTGAAGGTCATTTTAGGTAGCATCACCCCTACTCCAGTCTGCTTTCCTTTGGCAGAAGGTGATGTTTTTCCCCTAACTGAACTTGAGTGCTTATCATTGGTTTTCAGACAGAACATGGTCAGGAGCCTGGGGATGGCTTTCATTTAACTGAAGTAATTCAGAGGATATCACAGATACTCTGAAAACGTGGCTGTCCCCCTTTCACTGGCTTTAGAAAAATTTTAGCCAGGTTCTTTGCAATACGTCTCTTGCCCCAACTCCTCCGTCATCCCCATCCCCTTTGCTGACTGTGTACCATGTCCTGGTTTGCTGAGCCTTCCCTGAGCTCTGTCTGCTTTGATGGTCAACTTCTCTGTTGCATTCATAATTTTAGTTATTTCAATATTTAACCCAAATGTTTCTCTTTCTGCAGTTTGTCTATAGACTACAAATCTCTGTTGAAGTTCTGAAAATGTCTGTTTTTCTTGAACATATAAGTCATGGTTACTGTGAGGTCCATGTGCAATGACTCACATATGGATCTCCTATGTATGGGTTTCATGGTATTGTCTGATGTTGTCCTTATCTTTTTTTAAAAAAATAATTTATTTATTTGTGTTTTATGTACATTGGTGTTTTGCCTGCATATATGACTGTGTGAGGGTGTCAGATCTCCTGGAACAAGAGTTATAGACAGTTGTGAGCAGCCAGGTAGGTGCTGGGAATTGAACCTGGGTTCATCTGGAAGAACATCCAGTGTTCGTAACTGTTGAGCCATCACTCCAGCCCTGTTTTCCTTACCTTGTATCTGTCTAGACCTATTTATTAGGTTGCCTACTAATGTTTTTAGTAATGATGAGTGTTGCATATTCATACAGACAATTTGAGACTCAGTTGATAATATTTACTTCCAGGGAGGATACACTTTCTTGTGAGAGCAGGTCAAGCTGACCTAGTCTAGAACTGTGCTAAGTAGAATCTAGATTTTAGGCTTTGTGGGGCTGTTCTATTTCTTGGTGTGCCTCAATTTCTAATGCAGCCCTGATGCATGTCAAGAAACCCATCCCTTTAGCGGTCCTGAAGCAGAGTGTTGGGATTTTTTTTTTGTTTATTTTGGAGTTTTTGGTTTGTTTGTTTGTTTGTTTGTTTTAAAGATTTATTTATTATGTATACAGCATTCTGTCTGCATGTATACCTGCAGACCAGAAGAGGGCGCCAGATCTCATTGTAGATGGTTATGAGCCACCATGTGGTTGCTGGGAATTGAACTCAGGACCTCTGGAAGAGCAGTCAGTGCTCTTAACCTCTGAGCCATCTCTCCAGCACCTGTTTGTTTTTTAAATCTCTCCTAGCACTGTGAGAATATTTACTCAGTTTCCTGGCTTCGAGGTTGTGACTTAAAAACCAGCAAGTGATACAAAAGAGAAAAAGCACAGGGAAAAAAAGACGCAAATGCTGAGCTTATGTCTAGGCTTATGTCTCCAAGCTCTTGGCTTGTAGGGCCTGATGTCTGCCCTGATTCTGCAGCTCCCAAATGCTTTAAATAGACTTTTTTTAAAAGCCCCTTATAAAAGGGGCTAGAGAGATGGCTCAGTGGTTAAGAGCACTGGCTGCTCTTCCAGAGGTCCTGAGCTCAATTCTCAGCAACCACATGGTGACTCACAACCATCTGTAATGAGATCGGGTGCCCTCTTCTGGCCTGCAGGCATACATGCAGGCAAAATGCTTTAGAAATCTAGTTGTTTTCTTAGAAGTGCAGCTCAAACTGTCTGGAACTTATTGAGCATCCCAAACTGGTCTGTCTCATGATGACTTTATGCTTCAGCTTGCCGAGAGCAAGGAATATAGTAGAAAGCTAAGACACTCAGCTCAGGGTTGCTTTCTTTTGAGGCTGGAGAGATTGCTCAGTGGTTAAGTACACCTATTGTAGCTCAGCTCACAACTGTATGTAATTCCAGATTCAGCAGATCTGATGCCTTTGGCTTCTAAGTTTATCTGCACACACACACACACACACACACACACACACACACAATTTAAAATAATAAAAATAAAAAACATAGTTGGGAGTGGTAGAACATACCTTTAATCCCAGCACTCTGGCACAAGAGGCCAGCCTAGTCTATACAGTAAGTCCCTGGCTAGGCAGAGCTACACAGCCAGACCTTGTCTCAAGATAATAATAATGTTATTACCTTTGATAAATTTTTTTAAAACTACCTTTTTTTTTTTTATTAACTTCGAGAATCAAGCCCAACCTAACCTCCCAGCTGCAGTGGCCCCGGTCTTGCTTTACCGAAAGAAAAAAATAATAATAAACATCTTCATTTCTTATGTTCACAAAAAAGCCTCCATTATGGAGTAGCTTCCACTGATTGACATAGGAGGGCTATGCTGCACTTTTGCATGAGTTCCAGGCGTTGTGAGCTCACATACAGAACTCATTCCTTCTTTGTCTACACAGAAAGAATTCCATCTATCCCAGACCACAGCACAGCATTCCTTTGCTATTCTCTGCTCTATCCCATGCTGTATCTTGCTGACAGCTCCATCGTAATTTGGGAAAGTATCAGATAAAATAATCTTTTAATCCCAACTAATGGGGGCACTTAATATTGATTTACAAAAGATAGTTGCTACTAACTTATATATTTAATATTGACTTTATGAAATGTGACGCAATGAAGAGAAACATAAAAATTCTCCATCATTTTGTCATCATTACTTAGTCTATTAAACTGTTTTATGCTGCTGTGAAATTTGTTGAAAATCAGAGTGCTAATTCTGGAATGCAAAGTTCATTGATTTCTCCTCATTTTTATCTATGTATAAATTCAACATAAAGGGAAGGTTGCAGGCAACTAATTGTGTAATTGAATTCTACTAATTTTTAATCTTAAAATATTTTGAGACAGCAATTTTTAAAAGGAGATGTAGTAAATGTTAGAGCTAGAAAGAATCTTAGTTCAACCACCTCCTGAAGTATTAATTTCTTTCTTAAAATATATCTGTATGAAAATACTTCACTTTGCATATGAAAACACAGACCCAACTTAATGCTAATGAGAAGAAATAAAAAAGACATTTAAAAAACTACAGTGTGAACTGGTCGGTGGTGGCACATACCTTTAATCCAAGCACTTGGGAGACAAAGGCAGATAGGTTTCCAAGTTTGGAGCAAGCCTGGTTTACAGAATGAGTTCCAGGATGGCCAGGAGGACACAGAGAAACCCTGTCTTGAAAAAACAAAACAAAAAAAAACAAGCAAACAAAACAAACAAACAGAAAACTACAATGCAAACCCACTTTTCTGTTCCTCTTTCTCAGATACATTTGGGATGCTGCCATATGCCAGGCAATCAAACACCCATGTTCCCTCTCAAGTTTCCTGCTCTCCATAGTCAAATACCTACCCAGAAACAGAGAGTTATTTGAGCTGCATGCAAGAAGACCAGAAGAATTAATAATTTTGCCTAAGGAATTCAGAAAAAAAAATCCGTGCTAGAGTTAGCCAATGAGAGGAGAAAAGTAATACTTCTGTTAGAATTATTAGGAAGAAATCTAGCCTAAAAACAATAATAAAAACAAAAGGCTGGAGAGGTAGCCTGGGGATAGGTGTGGAAAGTCAGAACATACCATGTAAAGGGATTGGACATTTCCCGATAGGGAGCTTGCAAATGTCTCATGATCCATTGGGTTTTTCACAAAACAACTATGGAGGTTTGGAAAGACGGCCCAGAGGGTGAAGTACTTGCTAATTCCAGCACCAAGGAGGTTGAAATCGGAGGATTCCTCGAGCTGATTGGCCAGTCAGTGTAGCTGAATCAGTGAGCTCCAGGTCCAGTGAGAATATCTGTCTCAAAAGATAAGGCAGATTGAGAAAGACATCCCAAGTCAATCTCTAGCCTAGACATGCGCCCTTGTACATAACACACACACACACACACACACACACACACACACACACAATTATGTCAACATTTTATATTGGTGATAGAATGGGTATGGTGGTTTGCAAGAAAATGGCCCCCAAAGGGAGTGGCACTATTAGGAGGTGTGGCCTTGTTGGAGGGGCTGTGTCACTGTGTGGGAGAACTTTGAGGTCTCTTTTACTCAAGCTTCCCTCGGTGTGACAGTCAGTTGATTTCCTGTTGCCTGCAAGATGTAGCACTCAGCTCCAGCACCGCATCTGCCTGCATGCTGCCATGCTCCCCATCATGATCATAATGGACAGAACCTTTGAAACTGTAAGCAAGCCATGCTAAATTAAATGTTTTCTAAGAGTTGCCATGGTCATGGTGTCTCTTCATAGCAATAAAAACCTAAACTAAGACAATAGAGATATACTGGCGGCTGGGAACAATACAATTGGTTAGATAAGACAGTCTTGAGCAGTGGCATAGTTATCTGTGTGCATCGGTCTTCCTCTATTGACACATATGTGAAGGATCTAATTTAAAGATGGATGGCGAGAAAAAAAAATAATTTAAACTAGATAAAATAGGTAGGTGGTGAGTCCCTTTCTACAGATAAGAGATAAGGAGGACTTTTGAAGGGAAGGGGGGATTGATGAGTTCCAGATGGTTCCTCTGAGTGACATTCGGAGAGAAGTTTTGATATGGGCATCTGTGGAATGGCTGACCTATACTTCCTTTCTCTAGAGATCTCTTTAGCCCACTCACATGGCTATTGCAAGATTTGCCTAATTTTACACGATTTTTGACGTGATTCCTGTGCACTGGTCATTCTCTCTGTCTCGGCAGACTGAATATCCAGGGAGAAGCAGGAAACTCTTGAGGGTAGCTCGTTGGGGAAGAAAATAACTTCTTTCCTTCTCCTATTCCCCTACGTTTCTAGGTTTGTGGGTGAGTTCAGTTGCTGTGCTGACTGAAATAGAGTTTGCACCAGTGAAACAATGAGCATTACTTCAGCAAATACTGGATTGCTTTCCTCATGTACTGAGTCTAGAATTGACTATTCAAGAATTGATATGCTTTTCAAGGGAATGCCCAGAAATTCAAAGCATTTCATTCCCATTTCTATCTGTAATGATCCTTTTTATCCCCATGGTGCCAAGATGACTCTGTTATCACCAGACATTACATCCTTATTACTGCATCCCAGCCGGTAATAAGAATGAAATGGGAATGGACATACGCATGCTGTCTGTACACTTTTGAGCTATGAAACAAACAACAACAAAACCCCGACTATCCCAGGAGACCTACACAAGAAATTCCCCTTTGTTCAGAATTATGACAAATGACCACACATACATGCAAAATAGCCTGAGATATTAAGTTATTTAGCCAGGTATGTTGATGTCAGAATAAATTGTGATTTGTAGGAAAGAATGTATATTGTAGATACAGAAGTAGCTGAGCCTGCCAGTCAATTTTCTGTTGAAATACGGGGAGTAGAGTGTGTCTGTATATACCATAGGGTTTGTTGATCATTCTTATATACATGTACCAACAAAGAGAAAAAAGAAGGCTCAGGTTTTTAAGGGTGGGAAGATCTCTTGAGAACAGAGGTTAGCCTGCCTTTACAGATGCCTTTCCTCCACCCACCCATACCCCACTTTAATTTCTCTCTTTCACTGGTGAGAAGAAGTGTTTAGGGTTCCAAGACAATATTGAGCCACAAGTCCAGACTTGAGGACAACCTTGCAAGCTTCATAAGTATTACTGGAACAAACAGTGTAGATGAAGTTTTGCTACTGACTGAATACGGAAGAGGTACAGTGCACTTACGATTAGTAGAGATTATCAGACTGCTCCAGGTCAAGTATCCATCTTGATTCTTAATTCCAAAAGTATTCCCATATCCCAACTCTATCTTTTGCAAGGGGAGTTTGTAGCTTCTGCCATCAAGGCATGGAGTGTGGTGTAAATTTCCCAAGCCTTGAATCTAAGCTGACCATGGGAATGGTTTTGCTTGATAGAATACTGTGAATGTGCATCGGTGTCAAGCTCATGACACAGAAGACATTCTGCACTGTCCCTCTTGAAAATTTGTCTCCTCCATGTGAGACAAATAAATGATGAGAAACCCAAGATCCAGTCACTTTCATTGGCCTAGCCCATACCTAGTCCATGTGAGCAAGGCCGTCTTTGAGCATATAGGTTCCAGGAAACATTCTAGCCATCTTTGTTGTTACATTTATTGAGTGTTTATGTGTGTGAGCACATGTGTCATGAGCCCTGTGTGGAGGTCGGAGAACAACTTGCAGGAGGAAGTTCTCTCCTCCCATCATGTGGGTTCTGGGGATAGAACTCAAGAAATCAAGGTTTGTAGCAAGATTCTTTGTCTACTGAATCATCTCACCAGCTCTCCTGTCTCCATGAGCCCTGATCAATTCTTCTAAACATGACTTGGGCCAGAAGAATTACCTACTTAGCTTATGGAGTAATG
>CABHPR010137427.1:24461-38374 GCA_902168415.1 Peromyscus melanophrys | reverse complement strand
AGTTCTTCAAAACATTAAAAATAGAACATCCCATTTAATCCAACAATCCCACTCCTGGATGTATATCCAAAGGAAATGAAGTCGCTGTGTTGAGGCATCTACACCCCAGTGTTCAATGCAGCACTACTCAGGATAGACGGGAGCTGCACACAACAGATGTACCCACCAGCTAGCTGATGAATGAGAGAGAAAAATGCAGTACGCAGACTAGATTACTGTGTACCTATAGAAGGATGCAGTCCAGTTATTTGCAACAACTTAGGTATACGGTGCTCCATCTTTTTAATATGTACATGTCATGTTTTTATTTCATGTGTATGAATGCTTGCCTGTATGTGCACTATGTGCTTGTTCATTGCCTGAGAAGGCGAGAAGAGGGCACTAGATCCCCTGGAACTGGAGTTACAGACATTTGTAAACTGCCATGTAGAAGCTGGGAATTGAACCCTGGTCCTCTGGAAGAGTAGCCAGTGCTCTTAACCGCTGAGCCATCTCTCTGGGCCCCATTTTTTAAAAAAATGTATAAGGATTTTGAAATTTTTCATTCATGTTGTTTCTTGTTATTTTGTCTCCCTCCCCTCCCCCCAGAGCTGAGGACCGAACCCAGAGCCTTGCACTTGCTAGGCAAGTGCTCTACCACTGAGCTAAATCCCCAACCTCTTATTTTGTTTCTTGAGTCAAGATCTCATTGTATAATTCAGGCTACTCCCAAGCTGTGATCCTCCTGCCTCAGCCTCCCAAGTGCTGGGATTACAGGCATGTGCCACCACTACTGATAACTTCATGTTTTTATTAAAAAGAAATGACAGCTGGGTCCATTTACTAAGTGACTTAAATAGCTATAAACTTGGAACACCCCTCACCCACACCAAAGGCTCTGCAACAGACCTCTATTTAGCATGACCCTTATGAGGGGCAACATTACAAAGCCCGTAGACATTTGGGGATTTAGCTGTGGAGAAGTGGAATTTCGGATACATTTATTTGGGATTCAGTGGAGTATATCTGTGTAGTTTACATTCATTGTTCTGCTTCCTTATGACAGTATAATTTATCCCAGCATGGGAGTGACTTCCAAGAACTATACCATAGCAACTCACTAATGAACGTTAATAGGACAGTGCTAGCGTAGCCTACACAGGACCTTGGGTTTGGTTTCTCCAGCATTGCAGACACAAAATAAAGCAACACATAGTATTTAAGCTTTATTACTACACAAGAGATTTTGAGACATACACATTTCCTGTAGGTATTATTATTATTATTATTATTATTATTATTATTTATTTTGAGACAGGGTCTCTTGTACCCCTGCCTGTCCTGGAACTCTATGTAGACCAGGCTAGCCTCGAGTTCACAGAGATCCACCTGCCTCTACCTCCTAAAGGCTGGGATTAAAGGTGTATACCACTATGCCTGGCTGGCTTTTTTTTATTTTAAAAGATATTTTATCTTATTATTTGTGTGTGTATATTTACACACATATGTGCATGTACACACACACACACACACACACACACACACGCACGCACATATGTGTGTACAGGTACCCACAGTGACCCATGGAGGTCAGAATTAGACATCAGATCATTTGGAGCTGGGGTTACTGGCATTTATGAGCTGCCCAGCTGTGGGTGCTTGGATCCAAACTCTGGTCCTCTGATAAAGCAGTAAATGCTCTTAACTGCTGAGCCATCTCTCTAGTCCCTGTGGAGGGCTTCTTTTTCTCAATGTAACTTTTTTTTTTATTTTTGCGGAGCTGGGGACCGAACCCAGGGCCTTGCGCTTGCTAGGCAAGCACTGTACCACTGAGCTAAATCCCCAACCCCCATATCTATCTTTTACATACATTTCTCTTCTATATCTCTTTTCTATACAGCTTCATCTTCCTTGTCTCCACTCAGTTACAAATCTCCACACGGCCACAGCTGAACATCTCATTTCCACAGCTCTCTCACCACACAGCACTTTACACAGTTCCTAGGCACAGCTCCTCTACATAGCAGCAGCTTTCACTCGGCTCTCTCTCTCACACTCACTCATACATCTTCCTTTTACATTATTTACTCTTTACTCACTCCCTCTTTAACTCCCTCCCTCCCTCCCACGTCTCTCTTGCTTCTTCATCTCTCACTCAGCACACACACACACACACACACACACACACACACACACACACACACACACACTTCACTCACATTCTGCAGCAGCTCTCACATAGCTCTACACAGACGTTTCTCTGCATACCGCTACTGCTGCTCACAGGCAAACTCTGGACAATTATAGGTTACATTTTCAGGGTCCTACCCATTCTCAAAACACAAGATAAGTCACATAGTTTCTCTTAGGCTAGTAATGTCACATTGACCCATGCACAGAGCTCTAAGTTGGTGAGGGGTCCCAGACATTAAACAACTGGCTGAACCTTGAGCGGCCAGGGTACATGCAGAAAGAGAGCTACTGCAAGGAGCCAATCTTAGCGTAAACAGCCCGGCCTTGATTTAGCAGTAAACAACACCTGGGAATTAGTCTTTGTCTATTCTGCAGGGGCAGCCTAGTCTGTTTTGGACAAGTTCTAAGGTCTTTGCAAAATGTGTAAAAGGCTGTCTTTGAGACCGAGAATGCTGTTACTTTCCTGTGTCAGTGAAGAATATTCTGGTAATATTTCTGCTCATCAGAATTATACAGCTTAAACAGAAATCCACAGCTAAATGTGTGCCCAGAGATGAAAAACACACTACCAAAGGGCTGTGGAAGGAACCCCACAGCTGTTCTTATTAGGGAGGCATAACAGTGGTACCCGAGAAAGTTACAGACAGAAAACAACCAGTTTCCACAGCCAGTGACCCCACGGCTTTGCCAGGTGGGCTCCCCATCAGGGAGTTATATGTCTGGGGGGTCGACTTGTCAAACACTAGTTGTCACCTGCTGTATATTCCCATGGTCCCCGGCAGTCATTATAAATTTTGAGAAGCTAGCAATAAGGAGAGAAAACTCACCAAAAATATGGAGATTAGAGACTGGGTTATCCTCAGTATCTCCAAGAGAAATAGTATTATGAAATCATTGTCATCTAAAAGGGTGCTTAAAGATCATCAGAGTTTTGAAAAACTATAGAAACATACAGTGGCCCATTTCAATTATTCATTTAGTCCACAGATATGTATCACTTGCCAACTATACTTCGAACTGAAGGCCGGTAACAGGACAGTAAATAGGTGTAAGTAATCTGTGACAGCATGGTATTCTCAAAACAAGATGGAGTAGGCCCCTAAAACACACTATCTGTATTAACAGCTACTTTTCTTAATGCGGTTACAGAATATCTGTCAAAAGCAATTTAAATAAGAAAGTGGGGCTGGAGAGATAGCTCAGGGTTCAAGAACACTTCCCGTAAGCCAGACGTGGTGGCACACGTCTTTAATCCCAGAGTTTGGGAGGCAGAGGCAGGCGGATCTCTGTGAACTCAAGTCTAGCCTGGTCTACAAAGTGAGTTCCAGGACAGTCAGGGCTGTTACACAGAGAAACCCTGTCTTAGGGGTGGAAAAAGGGCACCTACTGCTCTTCCAGAGGACTTGAGTTCAGTTCCCAGCATCCATGTCAGGTGGCTCACAATCACCTGGAACTCTAGACCCAGGGGATCTAACACCACTGGCCTCTGTGAGCTTCTGCACTCACATATTCATACTTACACAATGCACATAATTTAAAAAGATGGTAATTACAAAAAGGAAGGACGGAAAGAAGGAGAAGAAGAAAGAAAAAGAAGAGGAGGAGGAAAAGACATTTCATTTGGCTCATGGTCCGAAGGTACAATCCACCATGCTGGGGAGAACGCAGTGATGGGAGCGTGAGGCAGCTGGTCACATTTCCTCTAGAGCCCAGAATCAGAGATGAATACTGATGCTCAGCTCGCTTTCACCTTATTTTAAATTATTCAGTACAGGACCCTGGCCCATGTACTGGTACTGTCCACATGCAAGGTGGGTCTTCCTCAGTTAAACCTCTCTAGAAATGTGCTCACGGACACACACAGCTGCGTCTCCTAGGTGATTCCAGGACTCTAAATCACCTCAAGCTGGTAATTAAGAATAAGCATCATACAGTCTATAAAGACTGATTTGTGAGTAGGATCATTATGCCAAAACATCGGTTAAAGATGTGCTCGGAGCTAGCCAACATGTGGGTTCAGAGAAGCTCTCCCTGAAAAGAGGATGTCTCCATTGGAGGAGTTGGCCAGGCTCAGAGGGAACAGAAGAACTGGGCTAAAGCTCTGAAGTGGTATGTAGCCAAGGTCGAATTCTCTGCCCTTCCCCGCCAAGATACATTCTCACTATGTAGCCCTTAGCTGGCCTGGAAGTTGTTATGGAGACCAGGCTGGCCTTGTACTCACAGAGATCCTGCATGCCTCTGCCTCAGGAGTGTGGGAATTAAAGGCGTATGCTAGTTATTTATTTATTATTTATCTGTTTATTTATTTATAGGGTGGGGTCTTGCTACACGACTCAGCCCTAGCCTTGAACTCCTTAGGCTCAAGCAAAACTGCCCCAGGCTCCAGGTACTTAATACCGACTGTCACCTTGAATGGACTGAGAGATGCTGAGGATCAGGAAAGCACACTTCTGGGTGTGCCTGTGAGGGGAGAATCACTCCCCAGTCCCTGAATCTAGCCGGCAGTACCAAGCCAGGGGCCTGGCTGGAACACAAGCGGAGGAAGAGAAAGCCAGCCAGGGTATAATAGAAGCTCCACCTCCCTAAGCCAGTGCGTCTATTGCTGCTGCCGCTGTCTGGGCATCACACTGTGACTTCTTCAGCCTTTCAGTGGGCCTTGAACTAGTGACTATCAGGAAACCTCCAGGCCTCCAGCATCAGCAGTACTTCCTCCTTGTCTTCAGGCTTTCCGTGTCTCAGATTGAGCAGACACCATTGTCTCTGCCTCTCACTCCAGACTGTCATTGTTAGACCGTTCAGCCTCCCGCGACGGTGCCAGCCAATCAATAAACTGCCTTTTAGAATTCCACATATATATGGAATTTCCATATATATATGTGGAAAGTATATATGTATATATACTTTCACAATTGAGCATACATATGAATGCACATATACACTGTTTCTGTAGGTGCAGAATCTTTTTTTTGTTTTGTATTTTGTTTTTTGAAGACAGGGTTTCTCTGTGTAGTTTTGCGCCTTTCCTAGCTAGAATCTGGAACTCAGCCGGGCAGTGGAGGCGCACGCCTTTAATCCCAGCATTCGGGAGGCAAAGCCAGGCGGATCTCTGTGAGTTCGAGGCCAGCCTAGAACCTGGAACTCACTCTGTAGCCCAGGCTGGCCTCGAACTCACAGAATCCCAAGTGCTGGGATTAAAGGCGTACGCCACCACCGCCCGGCTAGGTGCAGCATCTTAAACTGAGGGTTACAACAGTAACTGCATGTTGGGGGTCACAGAAAATGAGGCAACAGCTGGTCCTGGTAGTGCACTCCTTTAGTGCCAGCCCTCAGGAGGCAAAGGCAGGCATTTCTGTCAATTTGAGGAAAGCTTGGACTACATAGTGAGCTCCGGGATAGCCAAGACTACAGAGAGACCCTGTTTCAAACAAAACAGAAAATAAAATAAAACACACACCTAGGGGTTAGAGAGATGGTTCCTCAGTTAAGAGCACTTCCTGTTCAGTCTTAAAAAACCAAAACATCTACAGGCAGGCGGCATCCCAGGGCTGGCAAAGGAAGGACTGTTTCATAGACTCTGCCTTCTTGCCACTTAACATGCTTTCTCCTCATGAGCCAAGATGGCTCCGTGGCCTCCATCATCCATACTCCCATTCCATCCAACAGAAGGACAAAAAGATGCTTCAACAAAGAACACTTTGTGGATGTTGTACATATTTGTTTTCCTTACAACAGACTGGGAGAATTCAGACATTATAATACCTAGTTACGAAGCAAGGGGTGGGAGGGAGGGCTGAAAATACAGTCTTTACTCTCTGCACCCACATGTTCCAATGAAATCACTTTATCTTTTTTTTTTTTTTTTTTTTGAGTTGGGGGCACGTCTTGCTATGTTCCTGAAGTCCTTGAGCTCTAAGAAATTATACTTAAACTGAGCCTAGAGTGCATAAAAGTCAGCTTGTGCCAAGCAGGAAGAGAGAACATCCCAGGCGGAAAGGATGACATGCCAAGGTGCGAGGGGACTTGGTAAATCACATGCAATCAGATTGTTAGGAAGAGAAGGCTAGGTGCAGCGGTGTGCATCTGCAATCCTAGAACTCAGGAGACTGACCCAGGACGGCTGCAGCCAGTCTGAGAGCGGCTTGGGCTAGACTACATAGTGAGACTCTTGTCTCAAAACACAACAGAGAAACACAAACAGATGATACAGGAGGTTATGGATAGAGCGATATAAAGCAAAAATGAACGTGGAGGATGAATTCAGTGATTTACTAAAGACATGGGGAAATGAGGTTGAGTCCTGTTTTTGGTTGTGTTTATTTTGTCTTTTTGAGACAAGGTCTTCCTATATGGCCGTGGCTGGCTTCTAATGTATAGATTCCCATCTGTTTCCCCCTCTGGTGTGCTGGGATTGAGGGCTTGAGCCACCATCCTGACAGCTGAATTATGGGATCTTGAAGTGAAGTGGTATCAGTAGAAACAATAAGAAGCCGGGCAGTGGTGGCACACACCTTTAGTCCCAGGATTAGGGAGGCAGAGGCAGGAGGATCTCTGTGAGTTCGAGGCCAGCCTGGGCTACCAAGTGAGTTCCAGGACAGGCACAAAGCTACATAGAGAAACTCTGTCTCAAACAAACAAACAAACAAACAAACAAACAAGCAAACAAACAAGCAAACGGTAAGATAGATTTGAGAAAGCAGGATTTAGGGTAGGTGAGTTGGCTCAGCAGTTAGTTATAGGCACTTGCTCGCAACCCTAACTGCCTGAGTTTGATTCCCAGAACCCACATAAAGGTGACAGAGAACCCACACCACAGAACTGTCTAATAGCATACACATACACACCATACTAACAAATTAAAATCACAGAAATGAAGATTTATGGAACTAGAAAATATCATCCTGAGTGAGGTAACCCAAACCCAGAAGGACAAACATGGTATGTTGTTGCTGGAGAGCTTCTCTCCAGGTCCCACCAAGCCCCGCAGTTCCACAACTCACGTATAAAATAATCACTCAGACGCTTATATTACTTATAAACTGTATGGCCGTGGCAGGCTTCTTGCTAACTGTTCTTATATCTTAAACTAACCCATTTCTATAAATCTATACCTTGCCACGTGGCTCGTGGTTTACCAGCATCTTTACATGCTGCTTGTCCTGGTGGTGGCTGGCAGTGTCTCCTCCTCCTTCTTTCTGTTCCCTCAATTCTCCTCTCTTTGTCCCGCCTATACTTCCTGCCTGGTCACTGGCCAATCAGTGTTGTATTTATATAGAGCGATATTCACAGCAGTATGTACTCACTCATAAGTGGATTCTAGATATAAAGCAAAGAACGATCAGACTGCAACCCACAGAACCAGGGAGGCTATATAGCAGGGGGGACCCTAGAATGACTGTGGCTTATAATAAGTTTTGGTTTTACTCAATTACTGGGCAAGCCTCAATGAAACATTTCACAATTAGGATAAGAATTTATACTGTATCAAGCTGATAATAGAAAAATAAATTAATTAATAAAAAAATGAAGATTTAGCGGCTGAGGATGTAGTTTAGTTGGTAGAATGTTTACCTACCACACATAAAATCCTGGGTTGGATTCTAGCACCATATCAACCAAGCACATTGGCATAAACCTATAATCCCAGCACTCAGGAAGTGGAGGCAGGAAGAGCAGAAGTTCGAGGTCATTGTCTTCCACACAACCACTCTAAGACCAGCTTGTACTATGTAAGACCCCCATCTCATTAAAAAAAAAAAAAGTAAATAACTAAACAAAGCAAGACCTACAAGATGGATATAGGAGAAAGCATTATGAAGTAGAATCCCAGGTTCTGGCATGAACAGTTGATTTTGTGAGGTTGTTGGCCAAGGAATGGGACACAGGAGGCAGCCTAGGTTTGCAAGTCTTAGCAGAAGTACGTGTTCGATAACGTTAAGTTTTGAGATGTCCAAGTGTGTGGCCTTGGAGTGGAGGTGTTGAGATCGGAGTTAGAGATAAAGGTCTGGAAAGCAGAAGATCAGTCTTGTGCATAGAGATCAAATTTGACGTCTGAAGCTCTGCAAGTGGATACAATTACCTGGGAGGAATACAAAAGCTAGGCATGTTGGCATATGCCTGCAATCCAAGCCTGGCACTCAGGAGGCAGAAACAGGAGGGTCAGGAGCTAAAGGCCATCTTCAGTTCTATAGCAAGTTCAAGGCCAGCCTGGGAAGTGTGGGACCCTGTCACAACTGCCTGAAATAAATAAACCGTTGTCCAGTTCACAGCCAACCACTCTAGGACCGGTTTAGTAGCTTCTTCTCTTAAAATCCAAGCACTTAGCCGGGCATGGTGGCACACACCTTCAATCCCAGCACTTGGGAGGCAGAAACAGGCAGATCCCTGAGTTAAAGCCCAGCCTGATCTACAGAGTGAGTTCCAGGAAAGGCAGGGCTACGCAGAGAAACCCTGTCTCAAAAAAAAAAAAAACAAAAAAAACAAAAAAACAAAAAAATCCAAGCATTTAGAAGGTTCAAGTCATCCTTGGCTCCATAGAGAATACGAAGCTAGTATGGGGTACATGAGACTCTGTCAAAAATAAAACAACAAAACAAAACACAAATGGGAGAAAGAAAATTTATGTTTACATACTAGCTACATATAAATGTTTGTAATTATTTTATTTGAAATAGCTCTAATCTGGAAACCATAAAAAAATGTGCCTAATAGGTGACATGGAAGATCATGGATACTCACTATTAAAAAGAACTCTTAGCCGGGCAGTGGTGGCACACACCTTTAATCCCAGCACTCGGGAGGCAGAGGCAGGCGGATCTCTGTGAGTTCGAGGCCAGCCTGGTCTACAGAGCAAGATCTAGGACAGCCTCCAAAGCTACACAGAGAAACCCTGTCTCGAAAAACAAAACAAAACAAAACAACAACAACAAAAAAAGATATCCACTGAGTTCTTTGATTTATAAAACTTTCTCAAAATGATAGGTTTTAAATTACATTTTATTTATTTTGTGTGCTGAGGGAATGTGTGGGTCAGGGAGCAGCATACAGAATTTGTTTCTCTCCTTTCACGGCGTGGGTCTTGGGGATTGGGCCCTTCCACTCAGGATTGGTGGCAAGTTCCTTTATCTGCTGAGTCACCTCTCTGTCTTCTCAAATGACAAATTTTAGAGATGGAAAACGTACCTATTATTTAATGTCTATTATATTTGCGTTAAGTTGAAGGAAATGAGCTTGTTTTTAATTCCCGATAACTAAATATTCAAATGCTGTATAGTTAAATCTACTGGTAAGGCTGAAATCCATTTGAGGATGGGGGAGCATGTAGGCAGAGTTTTCTGCCTAGACCGCAGATCAGCTCTGTCCTTCCAGCCGCTCCCCAAATAACCACACAGAGACCTAACATTAATTATAAATGTTTGGCTGATAGCTCAGGCTTGTTTTTAGCTAGCTCTTATAACCTTTAACCCATTTCCATTAATCTATGTGCTGCCCCGAGGCCTTTACCTCATCTTTGTACTTTCCATCCTGCTGGCTCTGTGTCTCATCGTCTCCCCAGACTCCACCCTTCTTCTCCCCAGCATTCTCTCTGCCCCCAAATCCTGCCTCACCACCGGCCAATCAGCTTTCTATTAAGAATGACAGCAACACATCTTCACAGTGCAGAGGACTATTCCACAGCAGTAGCGATTCCTTTTCCCCTTGCTGTGCTCTAATACCTGACCAAAAGCAACTTTAGGGAGACAGGATTTGCTGGGACTCATACTTTAAGAGGTAATAATTGTCAGAAATAAAGAATAATGAATAAATGTCATACATAAATAAGTGAATGAATAGATGTCATGTCTACCATGACAGGAAGGCAGGGTGGCAGGAACATGAGGTGGCTGCTCACATTGTGTCCACAAACAGAAAGCAGAAATGAATGCTGGTACTCAGTTTGCTTGCTTTTCATATACTCAGCATAGAACCTCAGCCCATGAGATGGGGCCATCCACACGGAAAAAGACACACATCAATGTTTAGAATAGTGACTACCCCAAAGGAGAGAGAAGAAGGTAATTCGATTTCCAGAAGATTCACAACTGAAAACATGTATAGACAAATTAAGATTTATGAGAAAGGCTACATCCTATTTGCACACGGAGGAGGAAATCTAATAAAGAAAAAATGAGGCCAGGTATAGAAGATCTAATAGAGAGAAGGTAAGGCTTGGCATGGAGAAGTAGGAAAATCATTAAAAGAGATAGGAATTAGTCCAAAGGCAAGGAGTCATCCAGTGTGAAAAACTGCACAAGCTAAAGTGAAAAAACTCACAGTCACAGCCAATAAATAGTAAAACACTGAATATGCAAATAAGCATTGGCCAAACCAAGTACAACAGTAGAATGCTGAATTACCTCTGCAGCAACTGGTCCAAGAGGGTTAGGGTTTCTGCCAGTGACCTCTAGTCTTCCCCTCTCTCCATTCAAATTCAAGGCAAGACCAAACTAAATAAGCTCTCTACGTCAACCATGTAGGATGTCTCACTCCTAGTCACCCCAGCTCCAGCTTCCTCATGGTCTCTGAATCTGACGTTTAATCCCATTAAACCTGATGCCTTCTCTGCTCTCACTAGATAACTTTCTGCTCACCTTTCAGCCTCTGCCAAAAGCAAGTGGTGACAGTCAACTCTTGGCAGGCGCTGTGTGCAGTAAATGGCTTCTGTTCTCATTCAAACAAGCTTTGTTTACTTTCATATGAGAATGGCAGAATTCTTGGTTTTGAAGGTAGACCTAGGGATGACCCTCTGAGGAGATGCAGAGGTGGAATGAGGCTGTCTATTTGAAGATGGACAGGTCAAGAACCTGGAATCAGAAGTGATGGGATAGGGAGTAAATAAAGTCAGAAGATTATGAAGGAAAGTATCTTTTTTGTTGTTGTTGTTTGTTTGTTTGTTTTTTTTAAAGACATGGTTTTTCTGTGTAGTTTTGGTACCTGTCCTGAATCTCGCTCTGTAGACTAGGCTGGCCTTGAACTCACAGAGATCTGCCTGGCCCACCACTGCCTGGCCAAAGGAAAGTACCTTAAAAAAGATTTCTGGTTAGTAATTTTGACAAGAGATTGTTGTGGGATATTTGTACACTGTGTGAAGGTGTATTGCTGTGATTGGTGTAATATAAAGCTGAATGGCTAATAGCTAGGCAAGAGGTATAGGCAGATTTGCGGGGAAAGAAAAGAAGAGGAGGAGGAATCTAGGCTCACAGGAGACACCAGGAGACACAGAGAGGAAACAGGAGGTGCAAGACGGGAGAGAGGTAGATTTACATGATAGAATGTAGATAAAGGGGTTAAGTTACATTACAAGAGCTAGTTAGGAACAAGCCTAAGCTATAGGCCAAGCTTTCATAATTAACAAGAAGTCTTTGTGTCATTATTTGGGAGCTGGCTGGCTGGACAGAAAAAGACTCATTACAAGAGACTCTCCAAAAATCCCAGCGTCTATAAAGGCTGGCCACTCCAGTCTTACACAGAAGGTACTTCTACAGGGACATCACCTAGCAACTGTTTGTTCAACCTGGGACTACTACCACTCCCAAGAATCATTGTGAAGCTGAGTTTTTGTGGCACACACCTGTAATCCCAGCACCCAGGAGGCTGAAGGGAAGGATCCCAAGTGTGAAGACAGCTTGGAATACATAGTGAATTCCAGGTCAGCATGGATACATATGGACCCTGTTTAAAAACAAAAATAAGGGGGTGGAGAGGTGGCTCAGCAGTTAAGCACACATGTTGTGTAGATGTAGATCCTTCTACATCCACCTCTCACATGCAGGCAGGGTCTCCCACCTCTCACATGCAGGCAGGGTCTCCCACATCTGGTTTTATATGATGCTGGGGATGGAGCCCAAGGCTTCGTGTGTGTGTGTGTGTGTGTGTGTGTGTGTGTGTGTGTGTGTGTGTGTTAGGCAAGCACTTTCCCAACTGAACCACACCACCAGCCCTTATTTATTTCTTTGAGACTGTATGACATCTAGCCCACTCTGGCCTCAAACTTGCCATGTAGCTGAGGTTGACCTTCAACTTCTGATCCTCCTTTCTTTACCTCTTAAATGCTGGGATTACAGGTGTGCACCACCATGTTTGATTTATGTGGTACTGGAGACGAAACCCAGGGTTTTGTACAGGTCAGGCAGCCATTTTATTAAGTTATATCATCAGCTCCCTTAATTTTTTTGGGGGGGGGTTTCGAGACAGGGTTTCTCTGTAGCTTTGGAGCCTGTCATGGACTAGCTCTGTAGACCAGGCTGGCCTCGAACTCACAGAGATCCACCTTCCTCTGCCTCCCGAGTGCTGGGATTACAGACGTGCGCCACCACCGCCCGGCAATTTTTTTTTCAGCTGCTTCATATATAACCCTTTCTGGTCTATGATTTTCTAAGCAGTACCAGGATGGCCTCACATTTGTGGTGATCCTCTTGCCTCTGCCTCCTAGATGTTGGGACGGTAGGTATGTGCCACCATGCTTGACTTTCCTACCTGATTTTGCTTTTAAAATCTTCCCTTCAGTGGGTGAGAAGGCTCACCAAGTAAAGGCGCTCCCTGCCAACTCTAATGATCTGAGTCTGCTCCCCAGGACTCACATGGTGGAAGGAGAAAACTGATTTCTGAAAGGCGTCCTCTGACCTCAGCACATGTACATGTTAACCAACCAAATAAACACAAGCTGGACATTGTGGCGCACGCCTTTAATCCCAGCACTAGGCAGAGGCAGGTGGATCTCTGCGAGTTTGAGGCCAGTCTGGCTTATATAGTGAGTTCCAGAACAGCCAGGGCTACATAGTAAATCCCAGTCTCAAAACATATAAACAAAACCAAAAATATATGTAAACAGAATAGAACAGCAAAAAACTGCCCCTGCCTTGATCAATTTGAATATGCCTACAGTTGACTGTGACTCACATCGTCATAGACTTTGCAGTGCTCTACTATTCCAAAGTAAGTAGCATATCTTTGGACACTCTTTCTTGCTCTCTTGGTTGACAGTTCTTTTAGTTATTTGTTTTACTTTATGTGTGGGGGTGTTTTGCCTCCATGCATGTATGTGTACTACATTATGCTGTGCCCTGAAACTGGAGTAACAGAAGGTTGTGAGCCGCCATGTGGATGGATGCTGGGAATGCAACCCTGGTCCTCTGGGGTGCTCTTAACCCCAAGCTGTCTCTCCAGCCCCTGGCTGACATTGCTGTGTGGGGAAGATAGGAGTGTATAGAAGCCCTGCAGGAGGAAACCAAGCAAGATCCTGAGGAACTGGGTGGTAGTGTCCTGAGGCCGTAATACTCACCTTGTATCCTGTGTGATGAATAGGAAGAAAGTTTCCCACGGTTTTAAATTGACTTCTGTACCCAAGATCATACTGGCTTGTGCGTCTGTTGGAGAGACAGGGGAGGAGGGGGTGGGAGCTCATGGTCTGGGAGCTGCAAGGTTGAAGGTGTGCATCTGGTGATGGTCTTCTTGCTGGCAGAGTCTTAAGCACAGGACGTTGCACGACCAGAGACAGGAAGTGAACATGCCTATGTGTTAGGAGCATACGTCTAGAGCTGGGGGTGTAACTCGGTGGTAGAATGCGTGCCCACGATGCAGGAAGTCTGGGTTTAATTTTCAACACCAATGTTTTTTACTATAGTTTTGTGATAGGTCTTTCTTGTTAAAGTCCTTTTTTTCTCTTCTCTTCTCTTCTCTTCTCTTCTCTTCTCTTCTCTTCTCTT
>CABHPR010137427.1:11126-24451 GCA_902168415.1 Peromyscus melanophrys | reverse complement strand
TCTCTTCTCTTCTCTTCTCTTCTCTTCTCTTCTCTTCTCTTCTCTTCCTCTCTCTCTCTCTCTCTCTCTCTCTCTCTCTCTCTCTCTCTCTCTCTCTCTCTCTCTCAAGCCATGGTCTCACTATGTAGCTCTAGCTGGCCTGGACCTCACAGAAATCCAATTACCTTTGTTTCATGCCTGTAATATCAGCACTTAGGATGCTGAGGTAAGAGTTTGAGGCCAACCTGGGCTACATAGTGAGTTCCAGGTCAGCCTGGGCTACAGAGAGAGACCTTGTCTCAATGCACTTTCTCCAAAATAGTGTTGGTCAAAAGGGGCTAATAGGGGAAACCACAGACAATTTTGCTCAGCAGAATTAGAGAAGGGGTTTGCTTTTAAAGAAAAGTCAACTGGGCTGGGCGGCAGTGGCGCATGCCTTTGATCCCAGCACTCAGGAGGCAGAGCCAGGCAGATGTCTGTGAGTTCGAGGCCAGCCTGGTCTATGGTCTACAGAGCGAGTTCCAGGACAGGCTCCAAATCTACAAAGAGAAACCCTGTCTGGCGGGTGGTGGTGGGGAAGTCAACTGAATAGGAAACAGATTTATTCTTAGGACTTACTAATAGCTAATAGAAGAAAAATGATGTAGAAAAAGGGTGGGGGAGGGGCTGAGGACATGGCAGAGGTTTACCTAGCATCAGCAATAGTGAAAACAGTAATGCAGACCCAAGGAGGCGTAGAAAGGGGAATCTGTGAGGGACAGGGCAGGGAAAGGAAGGAGAAGGAAGAGCCAGAGTAAGAGTGACTAAGAGGGAGGTCGGACAGCTGTCCATGCTGCGCTGGAGAATTCTCCCCTTCCTTATAGTGATTTCCTACTGAGGCTGATGAGAACGGGAGCGGTTTGTGTTTCTAACAGCTGGAGCTAGGAAAAGAAAATTCAGGGCTGGAGAGGTGGCTCAGCGGTTAAGAGTACTGGCTGCTCTTCCAGAGGACCTGAGTTCAATTCCCAGCAACCACAGGGTGGCTCACAACCATCCGTAATGAGATCTGGTGCCCTCTTCTGGTGTGTAGGTAGAACACTGTATCCATAATAAATAAATAAATCTTTAAAAAAAGAAAGAAAAAAGAAAAAAGAAAATTTGACCTAGGGGCTAGGGCTGTAGATTGGTTCATAGAGTGCTTGACTAGCATACACAAAGCCTGGGTTCGATTCCCAGCATAGCCTGAACCAGGTGAGATGACGACCCTGGAACCCCAGCACTCTGGAGGTCCAGGCAGCAGGGGCGGAAGCTCAGGGCTGCTCTCATGGACGGAGAAAATCTGAGGCTAGCCTGGGCTACAAGAGACTCTGTCTCTGTCTGTTGTTTGTTTTTGAGACAGGATTTCTCTGTGTCATTGCCCTGGCTATTGTAGAACTCCCTCTGTAGACCAGACTGTCCGTCTCAGTCTTAAAAAAAAAAAAAAATAGCTGGGGGTGGGAGCACATACCTTCAATTCCAGCACCTGGAGGCAAAGGCAGGCAAATCTCTGTGAGTTTGAGGCCTGTCTGTCTGGTCTACAGAGGGAGTGAGTTCCAGGACAGCCGGGGCTGCATAGTGAGACCCTGTCACTACAAAAAAAAAAAAAAGGAAAGGATGTTGGTACCTATGTTTGCCTTGTGTTTGGTTTGCCTTGTTTGGGATGGGGTAAGATAGACCCAAAGTTGACCAGTTATGGAAACACCTGACAGCCCTGTTGCATCAGGATTAAAGTTCTGGCTTACGGCTTTAGAGCTCCTGGGGCGCGGGGTTGCTAACAGTTATCCCCTGGATTCTTCCCTCTTAGCTCACGGACCTCACAGAAGCCTTCAGGACGTCACGCTTGTAGCTGCTGGGAACAGCAAGGCGCTGTCACTGATCGGCTGATGTGCTTGTTCTGCCTCAGTGACAGCGGAATGTGTGCCCTACCCTACTCTTATCTTTGAGGGCAGGGTGCCTGTAGGCCAGAAGTTGCTGTTCTGGTGGACTAGCCAAAGATGGTAGGAGCTAAGATGACTGCCAGAGTATCTCCAAGACAATCTTGAGCTTCACAATTCCACCTAGATGACACATTAAATTCCTGCTAAATGACACACCTTCTCGTGCTAGGCCAGTTGCCATGGTTACCACCAGACTCATAAAGACAGTGGAAGGATACAAAGTCCAAATTCCTTGAGAAATCTTCATGCATTCCCAGAGCAGGCATAACTATTCCTTCCAGTTATTGGCATATTCCTCCAAAAAATATTTTACTCTGCATTTATTACCTTGAAGCACTAAGAGCTGGATTTTTGTTTTTTTATGTCCGCCTCTCACCTCCCTACCCCGCCTCGCAGTTAAGAGCGCTTTGTGTTGTTTTAAAGGACAAGAGTTCAGATCTGAGCACCCACTTCAGGAGGCTCACTTCCACCTGTGAACTCCAGTTCTGGGAGATGCTACACCGTCTGCTGGCTTTGGTGATCATCTGCACACATGTATGCAAACACATACACAAATAAAAGTAAAGTAAATGTTTTAAAAACTATCTCGCAGAAGTGGAGAGAATGGAGTGACTATTGGCCTGCCAATTCCACTTCTAAGAATTTGTCCTAAATAAATGCATACACTAAATCCCACATGTATTCAAATAATTAAGCAAGAGAGAGGAAGCTGGGCATGGTAACCCCAGCACTTAGAAAGTAGAGACAGGCCGGGCAGTGGTGGCGCACGCCTTTAATCCCAGCACTCGGGAGGCAGAGACAGGTGGATCTCTGTGAGTGCGAGGCCAGCCTGGGCTACAGGGTGAGTTCCAGGAAAGGCTCCAAAGCTACAGAGAGAAACCCTGTCTCAAAAAAACCAAAAAAAAAAAAAAAAAGAAAGAAAGAAAAGAAAGTAGAGACAGGAGGATCAGAAGTGAGTTCTAGGACATCCTGGGCTACATCAGACCCTGATTTTTTTTTGGTGGCACATACTTTATTTTCCGGAGCTGAGGACCGAACCCAGGGCCTATGCACTTGTTAGGCAAGTGCTTTACCACTGAGCTAAATCCCCAACCCCTAGACCCTGATTTTGTAATTAATTACTGCATAGGACATTTAATTTATTTTATGTGCATTGATGATTTGCCTTCATATATGTCTGTGTGAGGGTGTTGGATCCTCTGGAACGGGAGTTACACAGACAGTTGTGAGCTGCCATGTGGGTGCTGGGAATTGAACCCGGGTCCTCTGGAAGAGCAAGCAGTACCCTTAACCACTGAGCCATCTCTCCAGCCCCATATATAGGATTTTTATTTGTTTGTTTGTTTTCTTTTTGGTTTTTTAGACAGGGTTTCTCCGTGTAGTTTTGGTGCCTGTCCTGGAACTCATTCTGTAGCCCAGGCTGGCCTTGAACTCACAGAGATCCGCCTGCCTTTGCCTCGAGTGCAGGGATTAAAGGTGTGAGCCACCACCGCCTGGCGGATATTCTTATCTGTAGATTTTGTTTCTGAATTTGGAAAATGAGCTACCTCCTTGAATTTCAGGAATATATACCATTAGTGTGTATATATATATATGTATATACATACACACATACATATATATACATACACACATACACACATACACACATACATACATATATACATACACACACACACACACACACACACACACACACACACACACACACACACACACACATATATGTTTGTTCCTGGGCCTCCAATTAAAGAAGAATGGTAGTAACTTTCTCTCCTTCTTGTTTGCACTGATCCTCTAACCAGATTCAGAAGTCTTTCCCCATCTTCCAATGCCTACGAACTCCATTTTCTCACTGCGCTGTACGCTTTCACACAGCCCCACCTCTTGGAGGTCCCTGTCCTGTTCAGATCTTTCCTGCTGGTTGAAAATCTTGTATTACATTTATGTATCTTATTTGGTGTGTGAGCATGGAGGCCAGAGCAGTTAGGAGTTGGAGCCTGCAGGAGCCAGCTCTCTCTTTTAGCCTCCTGAGCTGGCTGGCCCTCTCTGGTTGGCTGGACTCCTGTGCAGTATTCATGTCTACCCCGCTTCCTGTCCTGGTTTGATGGCTTCCCCTTTCCTATTTGCTCTCTTACTTTACTCAGATGTATCCTTCAGCATCGTCCCGAAAGGGGGGCAAAGAAGTGAAACCTAAGTTAAAATTATTCCTAATTCTGCAGTTGATGAGCAATGAACCATTGTGTTCTGTCATGGAGAAGTTCAATTTATTCTAACTCACAAGCAGGCTTATCCTCCTTTTTTTCCCCCTTTAAAGATTTACTGCCCCTCTCCTTTTACCCAGTGCTTAGAAAGTTTGAACTGAGTGATACCACGAACGGGGAATCAGGAGGACTGCCAAGAGTTCAAGACCAGCTTAGGCACATAGTGAGTTTTAGGTCAGCCTGGCCTATAGAGTGAGATCCTGCTTAAAAAACAAAACAAAACAAAAAACAAAACAACAACAACAAAAAAGTAACACCAACCCCTCCCACTCCCCAAATAAAACTTTAAGATAATATCTTTTTTTTCCCCTAAGACAATTTTGTCCCTGAGATAGGGTTTCATGTAGCCCAGGCTGGCCTCTACTTCTTAGTGTCCCTGAAGGGTTTCATGTAGCCCAGGCTGGCCTCCACTTTTTTGTGTCCCTGATGGGTTTTATGTAGCCCAGGCTGGCCTCCACTTCTTTGTGTCCCTGAGGATGACTCAAGTACTGCTGATCCTCCTGCCTCCACTTCCTGAGTGCTGACATTGTGTGTGCCTCCACACCCAATTTATGTGGTGGTGGTGGGGGGACTCTACTCAGTGCTTAGTGAAGGCTAGACCTGCACTCTACCAATTGAGCTAGAAGCCCAGTTCATTTCCTCCTTTCTTCTTTCTTCATTAGCTCTCTCTCCTCATCCCTCCACCCCCCTTTTCTTTTTCTCCTTACAGGATGTGAGTTCTCTGCTGTAAAATCATATTAACTTACTTTTCAAAATTTTCCTCAGCTCCCTGGATTATCTTCGTGATCTCTAAGATAGTTTTCCTCCTCCAGCTTGTTTGTCTTGGTGTGCATCTTTATTGTTGGAAGCTTTCCTCTGAGCCTTCCAGGTCTGTTGATCCATGGATGTTTGTTTTGGCTTTCAGTGGACTCGTGGCAAATCTAACTGGAAGCTGGGTGTGAGGAGGCAGGTCTCCTTGCTTGTGAGATTATTTTTAGATCGATGAGATAGCTAACCAGCTTGGGTGGGGGTGTTCCCGCACGTGCCTGCTTATCTAGGTATTTTCTCTGTAGCAATTTAATCAGGCGAGAGAGTCTTTAACCTCCTGCCAGGAAGAATAACCCTGACTTCTGGGGCTGTAGTCCAGGGAGAGGAAGGAAGGAAGGGAGGATGTAGGGATCTGCCCACCTGCCTCAGGCCACACATTTGGTTCTCCTTAGATAATGGATTTGTGGGGAGGGAAGATTGTGTAACTGATGCAGGGCCCACCCCGCTACCCCCCCCCCCCCCCCCCCCCGTTTTCTCTTTCCCTCTCTCCCAGGCTTCTTTTCTTCACTCCCTCCCTTCCTTAGTGGTCAGTGCTCGAACTTACTATGTAGCCCAGGCTATCCTCAAACTCTCAATCCTTGTGCCTCGGCCTCCCCAGTGTTGGGTTACAGGTGTACCCACCATTCCCAGCATACCCCTGGCTGTTTGCAGTGTCTCATTTCTAATACATCTTCCAGCATTCAGTTGCTATGTCTTCCTGGGATGTGTGGCTTTCCTTTGCTCTCCTAGTAGTTACCCTTCCTCTGTGTTTGGGTACAGATGACTCCTAGTTTTATGGAAAGGAGGTTTGTTTTCGTTTGTTTGGGTTATGTTTCAGGGAAGTTTTTGAAAGAAAAGGTTAGGGCCGATGAGATGGCTCAATGGATAACAGTACTTGCCGCCCAGCTTGTGACTCAAGTTTGATCCTGGGATCTCATGCTTGGAAGAAGAGAACCACATCCCTCAAAGCTGTCCTGTGACCTCTATGTATACACCATCAAAGGTGCAGCACATGACTTTTTAAACAGCCAAAGAATATGCACAGACATTTCTAAAAGGAGACATACAAACTGCAAAGAGCTAGATGAAAAATTCTCAGCATCACTCATCATCAGAGAAGCGCAAGCCCAGCCACAATGAGATGTCACCTGACTTCTGTCAAAAGATGAAAGATGGTGTTGGAGAAGACGAAGAAAACCCTAGCACACTGCTGGATGAACGGCCGTTAGAAACAACACTGATAACCGGGCGGTGGTGGCGCACGCCTTTAATCCCAGCACTCAGGAGGCAGAGGCAGGCGGATCTCTGTGAGTTCGATGCCAGCCTGGTCTACAAAACAAGTTCCAGAGCAGCCAGGTATACATAGAGAAATCCTGTCTCAAAAAACAAACAAACAAACAAACAAAAAAGTAGCCTAAAGTGACCTTGAACTAGCTCCTGATCTTGCTTCTACATGCCAAGGGCTAGAATTACAGGTATGTAAATGTTGCCCAAAGCCTTTTGTTTGTGATTATTTTGTTGACAAATTTTATGTCTGTTCATCAGTGAAATTATTATATAGTTTTCCTTTTGTTATTTGTGGTGTCTTGTTAACTGGTTTTAGTAGTGTGATAATACTGGCTTGATAGTCTTATTTCCCTTTCTATTTTGTGGAATAGTTTGAGAAATATTGACGTTAATTCTTTAAAGTCTGGTAGGCTGTCCTGGAACTCACTGTGTAGGTCATGCTGGCTTTCAGCCTGAGGCAATGTTCTTGTCTCAGCCTACTCAGTGTGAGCCACACTATCCGACATGACGAAATAGAAATGTGAGTATGTATGTATGTTAACATACATACATATAATTCACTATTTCTGTTCACTAAGACGGACCAGGAATAGTGAGAACTTATAGCAATGAGCACACCTCATGCCCAGATCTTGGTTCCTCAATACTGCTCTTTAATAAAAAAGGACTTGATTTGAGGGACATATTGAACCTGAAACATCTTGAGGTACCAGGAAATAAAGAAGTGCTTGAAAAGAGAAGTGGAAATATCAAAAGGACTCATAAACTAATGAACTTAACCACTGAGCCATCTCTCCAACCTTGTTAATGTAATTCTTGACTGTATATATTGTATATACTTATTGTACTTATTGTATATAGTTTTTCTTTTTTTGGTATTGTTTTTATTTACTTATTTATTTTTTAATTACATTCATGATATTCATTAATTACATTCATGATATTAACTACATTTGTGGTATTCATTGATTACATTTGCAGTGTTCATTCAATAATTATATTTATGATATTCATTAATTACATTAATTGTATTGATTTATTACATTCATGATATTATGTCCTGATACTACTGACTATTTGTGGGGCTTTTCCATCACACAAAACAGATTCTGTACTTAGGAAATCATTGCTCTATATTCCTTTCTTCTCCATCTGAGATAATGTCTAATCTTTCTGTCTTTATGAATTTGTATATTCTATATATTTCATGTAATACAATTCTATAGTATTTGTCCTTTTTTGAATGTAAAAACATTTTATGTACAACTGCAGGAGAAATAATACACAGATAGCTTGAACATAAAAACAGGTTATAATTTTCCCAATAAGCCCTTTTAAGCCAAATGATAGCTGAATTACACATATAAATATTGATTAGATTCTGGGATACAGAAGAAACCTATTTATATTAGTTATAGCCTTCTATTATTTTAGACAAAAAAGGGGAAATGTGGTGATATATTGTGTATCAAATAAAGCTTGCCTGAGGATCAGAGGACAGAGCCAGCCACTAGATTAAACATAGAGGCCAGGCTGTAGTTGTAACCAACTGTCTTATTAAATAAGAAACACAGAGCTGATTCAGAGAAGAAAGCCAAGAGGTCAGAGCTAAAAGTCTTACCCTTCCGCTGCAGCTAGCCTCTTCAGCCAAGAGACCTCTCTGAAAGAGCGCTACTTCCTGTCTGTTTGTCTTTAAATAGACTTTCTGTTCTGCCTTCTCATTGGTTGTAAACCCAACCACGTGACTGCCTCGTCACTGCCTGTCTGTACAGACCTCCAGACACACATTGGAGCGAGTGTCTCCAATGCTGGCTGTATCCTTGAACACACAGAGATCTACCTAGCTCTGCCTACCAAGTGCTGGAATTAAAGGCGTGCACCACAAACGCCCAGCTCTGCTATGGCTTGCTATTAGCTCTGACCCCCAGGCAACTTTATTAACATACAAATAAAATCACAATTCAGTACAAATAAAATATCACCACAGGCAGTGGTGGCACACACCTTTAATCTTAGCTCTTGAGAGGCAGAGATCCGTCTGGATCTCTGTGAGTTCAAAGCCACCCTGGACTACATGAGATTGATTCAGTCTAGGAGAGAAACAAAACCTTTAACCTTAGTACTTGGGAGTCACAGCCTTTAATCCCAGCACTTGAGATCTCATGCCTTTGCTGTCAATATTTGGGAAGCACACACTCCTTTAATCCCAGCACTAGGAAGGAAGTGAAATGGCTGGGCTGAGAAAGGCATATAAGGCCTGAGGAGACAGGAACTAAGAAGGCCTTTTCACCTGAGGACTCAGAGGCTTTCAGTCTGAAGATTCATGGAGCTAGGATCTCGCCTTCCATTCAGCCTGAGGATTTGGTAGTGGTGAGAAGTTTCTCTAGTGACTTGTTCCTTTGTTTCCCTGACCTTTCAGCATTTACCCCAATATCTGGCTCTGAGGTTTTTTTTTTTTTTATTTTTTTATTTTTTTATAAGACCATTAAACATTCAAGCAATAGGGGACTGTTCAAGTCCTGATCAAATGTGCCCAGATCATGAGACCAAAGGAACTGCCATCCACATATGGAAGGAGACTAAGCACACTGACTATGTGCAGTGTGGGATTCTAGACTGGATTCTAGAACAGAAAAAAAGAACACCAGGAGAAAAGGTGGTTAAACAGGGGTAAAGTGTAGTGGTTATGCTAAAATTGAAATGTCTCCCTTAAGCGCATGTGTTGAGGATGTGGTCACCAGCTGGTAACACGATTTTGAGAAAGCTTCAGGAGGTAGGCCTACCTGGAGGAAGCAAGTCACCTGGGACATGTTCTTGGAGGCTGTTTCTCCTCCCAGACCCCTCTCTGTGCTTCTTCTCAGCATCTTGGCTGCCATGAGGTAAGTAGCTCTTCCACACACTCCCCATGCCGTGATGTTTTGTCTCAGACACTAAGTAAAGGAGCGAGTGTACCTGGAACCGAAACCTGTGAATGAAGGCTGGAGAGATGGCTCAGATGTTAAAAACACCGGCGGCTCTCCCAGGGGACCTCGGCATCCACACAGTGGCTCACAACTGTCTATAACTCTAGTCTCATGGGAGCAGATCCCCTCTTCTGGTGTGCAGACAAAACACCCATACGCATAAAATAAATAATTAAAAAAAAAGGGAACTTGTGAAAGAAAGAGTGAGGCGAAATAAACCTTCAGGTCTTCAAACTTTTCTCTTAGGCTTCTGTCACGGTGCTGAGAGGTCTAGAGCAATAGTTTCTTTGGTAGTATTTATTATTACCCCAGTAACAAGCTGGGTCTGAGGACTGTGCTTGTGCAAGTTGAAAATATGGGGAGCTGAGTGGAGAGTGGACGTGAACTCTGACATGTTTTTGTAACTTTTCTGTCCGTGCGAAATTATATCAAAAACTGGAGGCTGTCGATATGGCTCAGGTTATGGAGTGCTTGCTTAGCATGAACAAAACCCTGGGTTTTCCCCCAATACTGTATAAAGTGGGTGTGGTGGTATGTCAGAACATGGTCCAGGAATGAAGTCATGTAAGGAGACTTCTGAGTGATTGTGAGGAAACTTCAAGAAACCAAGACAAGAGTCTTGTGACCCTCGTTTCTTCAAAAACACAGAATCGTTCTTGGATGTATGCTTTCGTACCCTCCCAAGTGTATCAGGTATGAATGAGTTTACTTCAGATTATTCTCTACAGTTGGCTATTGTTATTTGTTTATATGTCTCTATGGAAAAACATGTTTTTGCCATGTGTGGCTTTCAGCCACATATAGCTTGCCCTTATGACTGTACACTTTACTCATGTGACCCCTCTTAACTCTAGGAGTGTAAACTGTCTGATGCTCTGAATAAAGTTGGCTATTGCAAGAGACTTTAGCCCACCTCCCGGGTCACACTGCCTCTAGATGGGTAAACAGTGGTACACACATGTGATCCTAGCACTCAGGAGAGGGAGGTAGGAGGGTCAGAAGTTTAAGGACATCCTCAGTTCTGAATGAAGTTTGAGGCCATCCTGAGCAATATAAGACCATCTCAGAGGAAAAAGGCGGCAGGTAGAGAAGAGGGGTGATCCAGATGAAGATCTAGATACAAAGGAAAGGAGCCCTTGGAGGAGTGATGCCCCTCTCTCAGAAGGGTTTGCATAAAGCATGAGTGTCGTCGTGTGGGGCAGGCTTACTGACTTAGTGGTAGGAGCTGACAGAGTTCAAGGACAGACTACAGCTGTACCCTCAATGCCAACTCAAAGGGCCTACCATAGAGTCCAGACTCAAGTGATGTTTATTGACATGCTTGCATGTGAGTCATTACTGAGATATGATTCAATCATTAGTTCTAGCTGTGTGGCCTTAGGGAAATGACTTACTCTGCCTGAACTTCAATTTACTCTGAAAATGGAGATAATTATCCTAATGGTCGAGGGAGACATTACTATGTATTTGGTAAAATCTGTTTCTATTTCTTATGGTCACGTAACTAGATAATGTTTGCCAGCTTCTAAGTGGAGTTGTCATACAAATGCCCAGGCCTCAAGTTGCTGTTCATCTACGCTTGCTGAGTTGGTGAAAGAATAGACCCATTGATATGCAGGCCCCTGAAGTGTTGATCGAATTCATCTTTATCAGTAAAAAATTGGGAGTCAGATATTGGGGTAAAAACCTGAAAGATCAGAGAAACAGAGGAACAACCACAGTTGCTTCCTACCTCTCTGGTTCCTCCATCCAAAAGGGCCGAGATCCTCTCTCTGCCGTCTCCTCTCTCTACAGTCCTCCAAACCTCTATGGTTAATTTTGGTCAGCTAGTGGCTGGCCTCACCCTCTGACTCCAAGTAAGCTTTATTTGTCAGAACACAATCAAAATATCACACAACATGCACCCAAACAAATTTTGACTGGTGATTCATCTGTTTTGCACAGATTCTAACACTGTAGCCCCAGGCTGTCCTGGAACACACTATGTAGCCCAGGTTGACCTCAAACCCACCGTGGTCTGCCTGTCTTAGTCTTCCAAGTGCTGGACTGTCCAGGCTGGCATTGAACTCTTTCTGTATCTCAGGCATGCCTGAACTTGTGTTCCTTTCTGTCTCAGCCTCCCATGTAGCTTGGATTACATACCTTTGCCACCAGGCTTGACTCCTCCCTCCCTCTCTGCATTCCTGCCTTCCTGCTTTTTTCCTGGAAAGAATCTCTAAATTAGCCCAGGTTGGCCTTTAAGTTGCAATCCTGCTTCAGCCTCCCAAGTGCTGGCATTGCATGTGTACCAACACCCCCAGCATTAGGTTTTTTGTTTTTTTTTTACTCTTTATGAAGCTTAATTTTTTTTTTTTTTTTTTTTTTTTTTGGTTTTTTGAGACAGGGTTTCTCTGTGTAGCTTTGCGCCTTTTCCTGGAACTCACTTGGTAGCCCAGGCTGGCCTCGAACTCACAGAGATCCGCCTGCCTCTGCCTCCCGAGTGCTGGGATTAAAGGCGTGCACCACCACCGCCCAGCTGAAGCTGAATTCTTATTGAGCCTAACAGATGGTTACAACGCAATTAAAAAGTCCCGTCACTCAGCTTGTCAAGAAGGATGAGTTGAGCAGCTGATCTGTGAGGCTTGCCCTGTTCTTTGGCCAAGAATAAAGGACATGACTTGTTTTACATAGAACTAACTGCTAATGACTAATCCTTTCCCAGTTAGGAGCCATGAGGAAAAAATCATGTATTCTTAATTCCCTCTCATTGGATAGAACTGTAGGAAAGTAATAGCTGTGGGGAAAAAAATTTGCTGGAATGATTCTTTCTCCACCCCCTTGACTGGTCTCAAGATAGGAAACTATGAGAAGCAGTGTAAGGATAGTGGGGTAGGTTGTGCTTAGAAAATGGGAAAATTGAACTTCTCTGTAGGTGGAAATTTCTCTCCTGCCTACCTGTTCCCAAATACCTGCCAACCACTTCTTCTTCTTCTTCTTCTTCTTCTTCTTCTTCTTCTTCTTCTTCTTCTTCTTCTTCTTCTTCTTCTTTTGTTTTTTTTTTTTTTTGAGACAGGGTTTCTCTATGTAGCTTTGTGCCTTTCCTGGAACTCGCTTTGGAGACCAGGCTGGCCTCGAACTCACAGAGATCTGCCTGCCTCTGCCTCCCAAGTGCTGGGATTAAAGGCGTGTGCCACCACCGCCCAGCCGCCAACCACTTCTTAAATAATTGACTTGGAGGATAAATATTACTTATAAATGATCAGCCAGTAGCTCAGGCTTATTACTGACTAGCTCTTACACTTAAATTAACCCATAATTCTTATCTACGTTTAGCCACCTGGCTTGGTACCTTTTCTCAGTGTGACATTCTTATGTTGCTTCCTTTGCATCTGGCTGGTGACTCCTGACTCCGCCCTTCCTCTTCCCAGTATTCTTAGTTTGGTCACCCCATCTACACTTCCTGCCTGGTTACTGTCCAAGCAGCATTTTATTAAATCAATTTGAGTGATAAATCTTTACAGTGTACAAGAGAATTATTTCACAGCACTTCTCTGACTCAATAATGTAAAAAATTCAGTTCAACAAATATGTTGCATGAATCTGTGGGTTTTCATATTGTTGTCTCTTTTTTTTTTTTTTTTTTTTTCGAGACAGGGTTTCTCTTGTGTAGTTTTGCGCCTTTCCTGGAACTCGCTTTGTAGACCAGGCTGGCCTCGAACTCACAGAGATCCACCTGCCTCTGCCTCCCGAGTGCTGGGATTAAAGGCGTGCGCCACCACCGCCCGGCCATATTGTCTCTTAGAATGACTTGTAAGCCAGACTGTTGACTTATTATAAGAATATAAAACAGATTGCTTATTTTGTCACCTACTTGAGACACTTTTCTTTTGTAGGAAAATCTTCAAGGGAAGCCTAATCATAGACTGTTTTCTGATTAATGGGAATTTGGAGCAAGATGGCAAGACTTGGGAGAGCTAATTATGCCCCTACAACTAGCACACCAAATGTCTTAGTCAAAATGACAGGAAACCATATAGCCAAACTCTCTCAAGATGTCCTCAGTTCTATTTATTTATTTATTTATTTATTTATTTATTTATTTATTTATTTAT
>CABHPR010137427.1:0-11116 GCA_902168415.1 Peromyscus melanophrys | reverse complement strand
TATTTATTTATTTATTTATTTATTTATTTATTTATTTATTTATTTATTTATTGGTTTTTTGAGACAGGGTTTCTCTGTGTAGTTTTGGAGCCTGTCCTGGATCTCATGCTATAGACCAGGCTGGCCTCGAGCCCACAGAGATCCACCTGGCTCTGCCCCCCAAGTGCTGGGATTAAAGGCGTGAGCCACCACCACCACCACCCAGTGCCCTCAGTTCTTAAGTATCATTTGGGACCACACAAAACTGAATACAACAGTCTGTAATAAGGATAGAATTTCTAAGAAATCTTGGCTTTTCTTTCTCTCTCTTTTTTTCGAGGCATAGTCTCTTATAGTTGGCTGATCTCAAATTTGATGTGTAATCAAGGTTACAAGGCTAGCCTTGAATTCTTGATCCTCCTGCATCCACTTCTCAAGTGCTGGGATTATACATGGTGAACTGATGCTTCTCTGCTGATATTATCTTTCCTGGGAGTTACACTGAAGTGGTGTAAATTCTAGTTTTTTGCTACCTCTTCACTGATTCCAATTGAGGGGAAAGAGGCTTACCAAATTCACAGACTCTGGAAGAACAGCCTAGGCCTGCTGGTCTCAGCTCCTCTTTCTCTTGAGAAAATCTGCTTTCAGAAGGTACACAATTCCTTCAGAGTCCAGAGGTGCCAAGGCCAACTTCTCCATCACCCAAAGAGAGCATAGCATTTAGGGTCTGTGGTACTTACAGAGATCCATGATAATTTTTATTTCCTTTAAAGTCAGAAGAAGAAAACCATTTGTGCTGGCACAACCTTGTAATCTCAATATTTGAAAGCCTGAGGCAAGAGGCTTGCTGAGACTCCCCAGGCAGCCTGGGTTGCACATTGAGTATCTTCTGGCCAGGGCTACATAGCAAGACCTTGTCTTGAAAAGACAAAAAGCAAAAAACTAATGGGCTGGGGAAGTGGCTCAGCAGTTAAGAGCACTTTTTGCTCTTGCAGAGGATGTGGGTTTGATAACCTGCACTGGTACCTCACCACCATCTGCATGTAACTCCAGTTCCAGGGGATCCAATACCCTTTTCTGACATCCTCAGGTATGAGATACACATTTGATGTACATACATACATTCAAACAAAACACTCATACATGTAAAATAAAATAAATAAATGCTTAAAAATTAAAAGAAGCCAGGTGTGGTGGCACATGCCTTTCATCTCAGCACTCAAGAGGTAGAGGCAGGCAAATCTCTGTGAGTTCAAGGCCAGTCTGGTCCACATAGAGAATTCCAGATAGGCAGAGCTATGTAGCGAGACCCTGCCTCTAAACAAACAAACAAACAAACAAACAAAAACAAACAAACAAACAAAATAATGAAAAAAGAAAAAAATAGAGCGAGGAGGTAGACTGCTTCCTTAGTATGCATAAAGCCTTGTGTCCCATTCTTAGCAGGACGTACGACTTGGTGATGCATGCCTGTAATCCCAGAATTGGATGTAGAGACTGGAAGACCAGAAACTCAAGGATAGCCCAGGCTACATAGAGAATCAGTACACAAGAGACACTGTCTAAAACATGAGGAACAAAACAAGCGCAAATGGGATGGATCAGTGGGTAGAAGGGGTTGCTGCAGAAACATCGGGACCTAAATTCAATCCCTGGAACCTACATGGTGGAAGAAGAGAACTGACTCCCACAGTTCTGCTTTGACGGCTACTCATTCACCACGGCACACGTGCATCCATACTCACACACATATCACACACTCATCACACACAAATACACACACTGACACAGGGGTAGCTGGCGTGTTGGCAATGCCAGCTTTCCTAGCACTCGGCCGAGAGTGACTGCACGTTTGAGGTTTGCCAGGGTTACACAGGGAGACCCCGTCTTACCACCTCCCAAACGGGTTGTTTTTTTTTTAATAGTTCAAATTTTTCTTTTATTTTTTATTTTTTAAAATTAATTATTTAATTTATTTTTCTATTATCAGCTTGATACAGTATGTATTCTTATCTTAATAGTGAAATGTTTCATTGAGGCTTGCCCAGTAATTGAGTAAAACCAAAACTTATTATAAGCCACAGTCATCCTAGGGTCCCCCCTGCTATGTAGCCTCCCTGGATCTGTGGGTTGCAGTCTGATTGTTCTTTATTTTATATCTAGAATCCACTTATGAGTGAGTACATACCATGTTTGTCTTTCTGGGTTTGGGTTACCTCACTCAGGATGATTTTTTCTAGTTCCATCCATTTGCCTGCAAATTTCATGCTTTCATTGTTTTTCTCTGCTGAGTAGTACTCCATTGTGTATATGTACCACATTTTCTTAATCCATTCTTCAGTTCACGGGCATCTAGGTTGTTTCCAGGTTCTGGCTATTACAAATAGTGCTGCTATGAACATAGCTGAGCATGTGTCTTTGTGGTATGAATCAGCATTCCTTGGGTATATGCCCAAGAGTGGTTGGCTGGGTCTTGAGGTAGTTCAATTCCTAATTTTCTGAGAAACCACCATACTGATTTCCACAGTGGTTGTACAAGCTTGCATTCCCACCAACAGTGGAGGAGTGTTCCCTTTGCTCCACATCCTCTCCAACACTGACTGTCATTAGTGTTTTTGATCATAGCCATTCTGACAGGTGTAAGGTGGTATCTCAGAGTCGCCCAAATGGGTTTTTTAAACACATAATTAAAAAAAAATTTTTATGTGCATGAGTGTTTTGCCTGCAGATGTGAGAAGGGGGTGTCAGATCCTGAAGAACTAGAGAACCCGGGTTCTCTGGGTTAAGAGCAGTACGTGTGGGGTTGGGGATTTAGCTCAGTGGTAGAGCGCTTGCCTAGCAAGCACAAGGTCCTGGGTTCGGTCCTCAGCTCCGGAAAAAAGGAAAAAAAGGAAGAAAAAAAAAGAAAGAAAAAAGGAAAAAAAAGGAAGAAAAAAAAAGAGCAGTACGTGTTCCTAACCTCTGAGCCATCTCTCCAGCCACACCTCCCAAAGTTAACATGTAATATCAATATATTTCCTTAATACCATCATAGCTTTACACTTTTTATTATATTTATTTACTTATATGTGGATGTGTGTGGGTATATGTATGCCACATGTATGTGGAGGTCAGAGGACTTGTGGGAATAGGTTCTTCCCTTCCCTTCCACTGCATGAGTCTTGGGTTTAAACTTAGGTCATTAAGCTTGGCTTCAGTGGATCCTGTCCCAAAATAAGTTTTTTGTTTTTTTGTTTTTGTCTTTTTCAATACAGAGTTTCTCTGTGTAGTCTTGGTTGTCCTGGAACTCACTCTGTAGACCAGGCTTGTTACTGGTAATGATTAGGAAAAAAAAAACCAAACTAAACAAAGGAGGTTAGATTCAGGGATCTTGTTCTGAAAAGAAAAATGGGGAATATAGAAATGATAGGATAAGAGCCGGGCGGTGGTGGCGCATGCCTTTAATCCCAGCACTCAGGAGGCAGAGGCAGGTGGATCTCTGTGAGTTCGAGACCTGCCTGTGCTACAGAGTGAGTTCCAGGGAAGGTGCAAAGAAACCCTGTCTCGAAAAACCAAAAAAAAAAAAAAAAAAAAAAAAAAAAAAAAAAAAAAAAAAAAAAGAAAGACAAAGAAAAAGAAAAATAAATGATAGGATAAAAGGGTAGATTATTGAATCTACTTTAGTCCAAAAAACAACTATTAATATTACATATTTTACATTGATATGGATTTTGGTTTATTGATACAAATTTAAAGTTAATTTTGTTATACTGTATGTATATTTCTACTCTTGTTTAGTGTATTGTTTATGCAGCTTATTTAAAAATATAATATATAATTAAGAAATACAGATTAATAGTCATCTATAATAGCAAACTTATATTCAGTTAGGTTTTCAAGGTCATACAGAGATATATTTAAGATAGATAGGTAATCTTCAAACACGTCAAAGACATACAAAATATGGCATTTTAAATGTTTTAAGAACTTAGACTTTTCTCAACAGTGAGATATGTCTGCTCCTGGCAGCACCAATTACTTCAAAGAGGATGATGGTCATCGAAAATGCTCCATGTGGACTTTACTTTCTTTGTGGCAAAAACTGGCCACTGGGCAAGAAACTGCCCTTGCCTTCACTATTGACAGCATGCTGTCCAAATTGGACAAGCAGGACACAAAAGAGAGTGACTACCAAACTTTACCAAGACAAGGTGAGACACTCTTTCAAAAATCCTCCTTCACAGGAAAGTCTGTCAGACATGGCAGGTCTGTAGGCCAGAGCTGGATGCCCCAACATTGCAGAGGAACTTTGGGTGACTGTCCAGGCAGTTTGAGGTTCTTGTCATTAGGTAACATTTCCCGCTTCTGGAGTCTTTAATTTTTGAAGACTAAATAGTTATAATTACAGTTTTCCTTAGTTTTAATAGAAAGTAAAATAGATACAAAACTTTAGACTCACTAAGATAAGATAATTATTTTCTCTAATTTCGCCAAATGCAAATGGATTAGTGTTACTGTAATTCTTACTTAATAACTGTTTTTGTTGTATATAATCTTACTATGTTAAAGTTACAACCTTCCTTTTTAATTAGACAAAAAGGGGGAAATGCTATGGAATAATCCTTTTGTACACTGTAAAGATTTGTCACTCAAATTGGTTTAATAAAATGCTGATTGGCCAGTAGCCAGGCAGAAATTAAAGGTGGGGTGACCAAACTATGAATATTGGGAAGGGGAGAGTCCAGAGACACCAGCCAGATGCAGAGAAAGCAAGATGAGAATGCCATACTGAAAAAAGGTACCAAGCCACATGGCTAAACATAGATAAGAATAATGGATTAATTTAAGTGTAAGAGATGGTTAGTAATAAGCCTGAGCTACTGAGTGAGCATTTATAATTAATGTAAGCCTCTGTGTGGTAATTTGGGAAGCAGCTTCTGGGTATTTGGGAGTTGCTAGGGGGACAGAAACTTCTGTCTACACAGGCTGGCCTGAAACTCACAGAGATCTGCCAGCCTCTGCCTCTGGAGTGCTGGGATTAAAGGCATATGCAACTACTACACAGGAAGAAGAAACATCTTTTAGTTAATGTGGGTGTATCTCTTTATCTAGAGGAAAATAACTCCCAGTTTTAGTAAAATATGTATACACACACACACACACACACACAATTTATCCCCATCCAATAAAAAGCTACCATTGCAATGGAGACATAGGATATGAGGTAACATGGACATAGAGGAGAAAGAAGCAGTTCATTGGTTTGAACATCTGGGAAAATTTTATTGGAAGATCATTTGGAGTGTAAAGTTACAGATAAGTGAAAGTGAATGACGAAATGACCAAATAGGCTAATGGTTGATTATAGAAACAGAATGTATTGGGAAGATTGTGATTGTTTCAAATGAAAGAGTGATACAGTAGCAAAAAAGATGTCAGATGTCAACAGGCATTGGGTTCACTTTTTTTTGTTTATTTGTTTGTTTTGTTTTGTTTTTCAAGACAGTGTTTCTCCATGTAGTTTTTAGTGCCTGTCCTGGATCTCACTCTGTAGACCAGGCTGGCCTCGAACTCACAGAGATGGGCCTGGTTCTGCCTCCCAATTGCTGGGATTAACGGCATGTGCCACCACTGCCCAGTTTGGGTTCACTTCTTAGTACCAGCGGGGGGAAAAAAGTGAGCCTGACTCACCTGTAATCCCATGACAATAGAGGCCGAGGCAGGAAGACATGATCTAAAACTACCATTTTTTACTTGTGTGTGTGTCTATGTAGGTATTTGCACAGGAGTGCAGATGCCAAAGGAACACAGAATTAGAATCTCCCTGGGGCTGAAGTTACAGGCTGTTGTGAGCTGTTCAGTGTGGGTGTTGGGAATGAACTCAGGTCCTCTGTGAGAGCACTACATGTTCTTAACCTCTAGGATCTCCAGTCCTAGAGGATCATGATTTTGAGACCAGACTCAGCAATACAGTGAGATTCTGTCTGGGACAGGGAGTGTGTGTGTGTGTATGTGTGTGTGTGTGTGTGTGTGTGTATCACAGATTAGGTTATAGGATACAGAAAACAGGATACAGTGTAGTGAGTCTTTTTCTGTCCTGCCAGACAGCTCCCAAGTAACAACATTGAGACTTTTTTTTTTTTTTTTTTTCGAGACAGGGTTTCTCTGTGTAGCTTTGCGCCTTTCCTGGAACTCACTCTGTAGATCAGGCTGGCCTCGAACTCATAAAGATCTGCCTGCCTCTGCCTTCCGAGTGCTGGGATTAAAGGCGTGCACCACCACCGCCCTGCGAGACTTCTTATTAATTATGAAAGTTCGGCCTATAGCTTAGGCTTGTACCCAACTAGCTCTTATAACTTAAATTAACCCATTTATATTAATCTACAGCCTATCACGTGGCATTACCTCTCTTCCATCTTGCACCTCCTGTTTGCTCTCTGTGTCTCCTGGCATCTCCTGCACACCTAGATTCCTCCTCCTCTTCCTTTCTCTCTCTCTGCCTGGACGTCCTGCCTATACCTCCTGCCTGGCTATTGACCGTTTATTTGTATTTTTTTTACACCAATTACTGCAATACATTTTCACACAGTGTACAAGGATCCGACAACAATACAGTTTCCTTATTGGTTAAAGGATATACCCATCATTATTATCATTGGTGCTATTGGTGTTGGTAGTGCACATGGTAAACACTGAGCTATAGCCCCTGCAGGATATGAAAATTCAGAGTGATAAAGCAGGTGATATAATCATAGCATGTTTCCAGTCAGATATGGTTTGTTGTAAAGTCCTCACAAAAATACAGAGCTTATCCCAGAGATAAGGGTGCTATCCTTGGCATTACCTAGCTGTGTTTTTTTTTTTTTTTTTTTTTTTTTTTTTTTTTTTTTTTTTTTTTTTTGGTTTTTTGAGACAGGGTTTCTCTGTGTAGCTTTGCGCCTTTCCTGGATCTCGCTCTGTAGACCAGGCTGGCCTCGAACTCACAGAGATCCGCCTAGCTCTTCCTCCCGAGTGCTGGGATTAAAGGCATGCGCCACCACCGCCCAGCGTGTGTTTTTTAAAAATAATCTTTACTGATCCCATTTTTGTCGTTTTTAAGTTTAGAGTTTCCTGCATGCTTGTCTATTCATGTCAAAAATTTGGATAAAACAAAGGTCTGCTTCTCAAGAGTGCCTATTACGGGTCCATCTGCAAGAGTGGCTGGATCATCATCACTGGGGACTGACCCCATGCTCTCACGCATCCTCGGCAAGTGCTCCACCACTCACCTGCATTCCCAGCCTTCTTTATTGATTTTTATATTTTGAGACAGGTCCCAATGAAGTTGCCTAGGCCAGCCTTGAACTTAAGATCCTTCTGTCTCTTCCAAATAGCTGGAGTTTCAGGCCTCTGCTGACAGGCCTGGCCTGAGTAGCAGGATTTAGAAACCTGGACTGTCAGATGAACAGATAACTGTTTCCTCCTATAGAGTAATATACAATCTGAATACATCCCGAGACACTTGCCATTAATTTGACCGCTTAATTGTAGTCAAATAAGTTTGGATATATTTATTAATACAATACTCTCTTAAAGTTCATTAGCACATGAGTATCATAAAGGCTCTGTGAACTTAAGGGGAAAAAGCACAGAAGACTAAGAAGAACCCTCCAGTTTAAAAGACATGTGTACTATTGACTCCTTGTTTTTTCATAACTTTGAGAAAGCCTATTTTTTAATCATCCCTTATTTTAATTTCCTTACTATCCTTTATTTGTGTATTTTCTCACAACTTTGAGAAAAGCTAGCATAGTGAGTACTGTTTCTGAGAAGAGGGAGACATACTAAGTTTTCTTTTTTTCATAAGCTTTCACTCATGCAGAGTTCTCCTGATTGTTAGCAGTAACCTCCTCTGGCTGGGTGGGGAAGTCTATGCCTGTGACCCCAGCACTCAGAGGGCAGAGACAGAGGACCAAGAATTCCAGGCCTACTTGGGTTAATTATTGAGAGCCTATCTTAAAATGAAGACAAATCAGGGGGCTAGAGAGATGGCTCATTGGTTGAAGAGGGCTTATTGCTTTCCAAAGGACTGAAATTTGGTTCCCAGGATCATGCTGGATGGCTCACAACTCCTGTTCCTGGGAATCCAACGCCAGCTTCTGGCCTCTGAGGACACTTGCATGCACCTGACATATACAAATACACACACACACACACAAATATACATCTTAAGAAAAGATAAGAAAATAAACAAGAAAACAAAAATCTCTTCTGGTAGATGCCCATGGTGCTCAGTCCTTCACGCAGGACATTTTTTTCTTTTCTTGCATTGTATGAGCGAGTGTGTGTGGTGGGCACCTGTATACACTGGACCAAAATTGACCTTGATCCCTCTCACTCTATTTAACAAGGCTCTTGAACCCAGAACTCAGTTGGGCTAGTCTGGCCTGCTGAGTACTGGGATCACAGAGGGATGCCACATCTACCCAGCTTTTGTGTAGGTCTTGGGAACCTGAACTCTGTTCTTTTTGCTGGCCGAGCAAGCACTTTATCCACTCAGCCATCTTTAGCCGGTTTACTGAATTTTCAAAGTTAATTATGTAGGTGAGGATATAAAGTAATGGGTTGCATCATGCTCTTTTCTGACTTGCATGTGGGCTTGTATGCATGTTCACAGTTGTGTGGGTGCATGCATGTTTGCAGCTGGATGCTGACTCAAGGCATCTTCATCTCTCTCCGCTGTACTATAAGGCAGGATCTCTCACTTGAACCTAGCGCTCGCTGATGTGGCTGTTTACAGAAGGGATCACAGCTCCACCTTCCAAGTGATCTGATTATAGGGAGGCTGCCACACCCACCATTTATCTATGTTCTGGGGATCTGAACTCTGGCCCTCACACTTTCATGGCAAACGCTTTACCCACTGAGTCATATGTGTTCCCAACCTCTGACAACTTTAAGTGATTCTACCTGCTTTTTTTTTGGGGGGGGGGGGAGTTTCAAGACAGGGTTTCTCTATGTAACAGCTCTGGCTGTCCTTGAATTTGCTCTGTAAACTAGGCTGGCCTCAGACTCACAGAGATCCGCCTGCCTCTGCCTCCCAAGTGCTGGGATTAAAGGCGTGCGCCACCACCACTGCCTGGCTCTAACTGCCTTTTGTTTTTCAAGACACGGTTTCTCTATGTAAGAGCCCTGGCTGTCCTGGAACTGACTCCGTAGCCCAGGCTGGCCTGGAACTCACAGAGATTTGTCTGTCTCTGCATCCTGAGTGCTGGGATTAAAGGCTTGCATCACCACCACGGCCTATCGAACTCTACCTGCTTTTTATAGATTAAATAATTGTAGAAAATTATACTTTCTTCATGAGTGAGCCCACTCATATCTATAATAATTTATTGAACTTCTAACATGTTCATTATTTAATCAATCAAAGAGTAGATACTATGAGTGTCATCTGAAAGATGAGGAAACTGAGTTTGGAGAACTGAAGCAATTCTCCGAGGCCACAGAACTACCATCGTCTGAGTGTGGTGAGGAAGTCTGACACAAATCTACTAAAACTCATTTACTTTAGATAACAGCAGTAGCATCTACTATCCCGTTTCCACAGGACTTGTTTGATTTCTGTAGTGCCCAGGCTTCACACACTAAGCAAGAGCAGGGTGTTTGTTACTGAGCTACAACCCCAGCCCTTCTGAGACCTGAAATAAGACACAGGCTTTCAGTGTATGCTCTACTTTCTCTTAATAACATCCTAACAACAATTCCAAGTGTAATTGGGAATGAAAACAATTGATCAGCTATCATGTAAGAAAAAACCCAGACATATTTTCCTTTGGTTTACCATCTGCTGTCATAGGGCATGCTTACCCCAGCTTTCACTCAGCACACTGCTTATTTTGTACAAGTATCTGGGTTTGGCAGTGAGGAATACAAGGCTGGGCGGGGAACAACCTATCTTCCAGGAATTGATAACCCAGTAAGGGAAATCACATATATGTAAATAACTAGAATTAACCAGAATGCTGTAGATCAGAACCAAAGGCAGAGGAATATTAAGGTGCCACAGATTACTTTTGTTGGAATGAAATCATATTTAGGTTCTAAATGCAAATATAAACAAGCAGGGTTAGAATTTATCGGTTACATATGTCCATAATAGCTCTAGGTAAGTAACAGATTTGTGATGCCTTGGCAATTTTATTCACAAAAGTCGATGTCATTTTGGCAAAACATTTACAAATTTTCACTATTTCCTTAATCGTTAGTTTCTTATCTAAAACTTGAGGACTTACCTCATTAATAAAAAGCTAGTAGGCATTTTGCCAATCTTCACATTCACCCGGTATTTTAAAGAAATATTACTTTCACATAATTGATTATAACCAATTATACTAGAGTCAACTGGAAGACTTCAGAGGGTGTGTCATGAGGAGTAGCACCCATCAATAATTCTTACATTTCTTCTTTGAAATGACAGGACACAGGAGCTTGGAAGAGAACGTGATAAACAATCCATTTATTCCAATGCTGTCTCCCCCTTTGAAAGATGTGTTGTACTTTTCCTATTGGCTTAGAATGCGAACCAATAAGGAACCAGGAGCCTTGTAACTGTTCATCAAGCCAGCCTGGCATTGTGAACGCTGGTAGAGATTGCTTTGTTCTTTGCGTCTGACTTTCAGCATTTTATGGGGTTGACATTTTTTCTTTTGAAATAGTAAGCAAAAATAATTCAGCTTGGGTGGTGTTTGCCTTGAAATATATTCTCTAATGTTAATTCCTTTTTTATTGTTCAGACTTAAGATGTGATAAATCCTTAACAGATGTTCAAAAGAAAATCAAGAACTTAAATACAAGTTTTTATTATAGTGTTGAACATACTTCAGGTGAACAAAATTAATATAGGTTTGCTAGATTTGTTTGAAGTTTATAATTACTAAGGTTCTTTCATTTCAAAAGTGGCATATATTAGTTAGTTATTAGCCTCCTAATAGCTGCCTAGAAGCAGAGTTAATGTTAGGTTCTCAGCAATAGCTATTTATGCTTGGGATTCTGGATTATTACATTTTTTGTTTATGATATTTAGAAAAAGCCTTAATGAAGGCGTTTGTGTAGTAATTTTTTTAAACACTGAAACTCAACATCTCTAAAAAGACAAAAAATTTCCTTTTATATTCTT
>CABHPR010137426.1:48529-66830 GCA_902168415.1 Peromyscus melanophrys | reverse complement strand
GGGAGTTACTTAAGACACAGGATGCACTAAGGGGAGGTAAAACATCCATCTTGAAGAGGAAATCATTGAGCTCAGTAAGCAAACAACTCAATGGCTTCAGAGTGTTCCTAAAACTGACCAGATATACTAGATTCCTTCCTCCCCAAATATATAAGGAGTAAGGGCAGCTGAGAGACACTTTCAGAAAAATGAGCTTCCAAAGAGTCTCAGACTAGCTAAGCTGCTTGGTAGAGGCTCAGACCAACAGAGCTACTTAGAAAAGACACCTTCCAACCTCTTGAAGTGCATACAGTGCTGTGGATATTGCTCTGTATGCTGTTGCTCTGATTGGTTGATAAATAAAATGCTGATTGGCCAGGATAAGCAGACAAGGAGAATTCTGTGGAGAGGAAGGCTGAGTGAGGAGATGCCAACCTGCCATCCAGGGAGCAGCATGTAATGGCACACAGGTAAAGCCACGGAAAATGTGGTGACATATAAATTAACAGAAATGGGCTAAGTTTAAGTGGAAGAGCTAGTAAGTGGTAATCCTGAGCTAAATGACTGGGCAGTTTTAATTAATATAAGCCTCTGTGTGTTTACTTGGGTCTGACCAGCTGCATACCCAATGGGACACAGAGAAACTTTCAGCTACAATACAGGTTGTGCAGTGAGCTTCAGGTTTCCAGATGTTATGAAATATCACTCATGCTCAGGTAGGCTTTTTGGTGATACAGCTGTCATTGAATTTTTTCCTCCTGTAAGTACCCCTCACCCATAACCCTGTAAGTAATAAAGCTAATTGGTTTGCTCTGTTGGACTTTGGTGGTATCCTTACTTAGGTCTATAGTAGTTCCTGTTTGTAGTGAGTAGACATTTATTAATATCTCTTTTGGAATAGTATAAAAAATTGTTATTAGAATAAGACTAGTCTCATTTCATTAGTGAGGAATGTTCTCCCTTCTCTTTCATTCTTGAACTAGTAGCTACTAATAGAATTTCACAAGGGTGTAAAGATTAAGGACTTATGTTTCCCTCTCAATATCTTCTCTCTTGCAGCTACATCCAGTTCTTTGCCAAGAAGGTCTCTTTCACATAATAGCTTCCTTTATTAAAGTATTCAAACTAAGAAGGCAATACAAATTATTAGCAAAATAAAAGGCACAAGACAATCCAGGCAGGGAAGAAGATAGGCTAACTGCAGATCTTCACCTCTCCTTCAGTTGCTCCAAAACCAACCCCCCAGAAATATCCCAAGGTCTTTAGCATACCATCTGCTGCAATATCTCTTCCACTTCTCCTCCCCATCTCCAGAGTATCTCACACATCCTCCCCCTAAACTTCCCTCTTCCACTCTTTTTTTTAATCCCATGCCCCAACTTTAGCAAGCACTCCCTGAGTTACATCAAGGGAAGCAAGTCAGCTATCTGCAGATCTTCACACATACCCATTACCCTAAATCTAATATCCCAGTGTAATCTACAGCTTTGTAGGAGACCACCTGCTGTAGCCTCTCCCCATTCTTTACCCCATTCCCAGGGGACTAAGCAGATGCTAGTGAAATATCCTGCTTTCCTCATTCCTGTGGAATCATACCCTGCCTTCCCCAACAGTCATCTCCATTCCTAAGTGTCAGATTCCAATAATTAGAAAAACATTTTAACTGGAACTGTCAGTGCCCAAACCTATCGGAATCCTTGAAGAGTTTTCTACCACACAACACACAACTACTGAACTCTTCTCAAAACCAGAGAGGACAACAGAAAAAAAAGGAACATCACATATACCCAACAGAGACAAAACCAGATATCAAGGATAGGTATTACCTCGGAATAAAAGGATTGAAAAATGATATTCCAAGAAAATGGATCTAAGAAGTAAGATGTTATAGCCATATTAATACATAATAAAATAGACTTCAACTACAAACTAATCAGAAGAATTTAGGGAAGGACACTATATACTAACCAAAGGAAAAACCCACCACAATAGATTATTAACATCTATCCGCCAAACACAAGGCCTCCAAGTTCATAAAAAAAAATACTACTACAGCTTAAAATACATACTGACATTCACACAAGGACAGTAGGAGACTTCATTACCTCACTTTCACCAATAAAATTCAATGACAAATAGGTCAAGAAATAAATGAAAGACTTTAGAATTGAAAGAAAGTGAGTAGACATCATACCCATACCAGTGGGTAAAATAAAGGTGGTTCAAAGAGGCAAGTTCCTAGTGCTTTGTGCCTACATAAAAGAAATGGAGGGATCTCATACTAGTAACTTTACAGCACACAGCACACCTGAAAACCCTAAAACAAAGAAAGAAATCACACCCAAAAGGAGTATATGGTAAGAAATTAAATCATGGTTACAATCAATAAAATAGAAAAGAACAAACAAAAACAATATAAGAATTAATAAACAAGGAGTTGGTTCTTTGAAAACAATAAATAAGGTTACCAAATCCTTATCAAAGTTAACTATAAGAGAATATTCTATTAATGAAACAAGAGATGAAAGGGGGACATTAACAATAGACACCATGGAAATCCAAAGAACCATAAGGACATACTTTAAAAACTTGTACTCCAACAAATTGGAAAATTTAAAATAAATGGATAATTTTCTCCTATATACCACTCACAAATGTTAAATAAATACCAGATAACCAAATTTAATAGACTCATAACCCCTACTGAGGCAGAAGCAATTAAAAATTTCCCAAACAATAAAAACCCAGGGCCAGATGATTTTAGCACATAATTATAAAATATTTTCAAAGAGGAGTTAACACTAATATTTCCCAAATTATTCCACAAAATAGAAACATAAGGAACACTGTCCAATTCATTCCATGAAGCCACAACCCTGATACCTACACCATATAAAGTTCCAACAAAGAAGGAGAATTATAGACCATTTTCCTTTAAGAACATAGATGCAAAAAATTCTCAGTAAAATACTTGCAAACAAATCCAAGAACACATCAAAATGATCATCCATCATAACCAAGTAAGCTTCATCACAGAGATACAAGGAGGGTTCAACATATGTAAATTGATAAAGCAATCCACTATATAAACAAACTGAAAGACAAAAAACACATGATCATCTCATGAGAGTTTGAAAAGCCCTTTGACAAAATCCAACTCCCTTTTGTAATAAAATTTCTGTAGAGATTGCGGATACAGTACATACTTCAATAAAATAAAGACAGATTATTTCAAGTCCATAGCCAACATGGACTTAAATGGAGAGAAACTCAAAGAAATTCCACTAAAATAAAGAGCAAGACAAGGTTGTCCTTGTCTTTCCAGACCTATTCAATATGGTACTTGAAATCTTAGCTAGAACAATAAGGCAACAGAAGGAGGTCAAGGGAATACAAACTGGAAAAGGGAAAAGTCAAAGTAACATTTTTGCAGATAATATGCTCGTATACAGAAGTGACCCTAAAAATTGCACTAGAGAACTCCCACAGTTGATAACCACTTTCAGCAAAGTGGCTGGATACAGATTAATTCAATTTTATCACTAGACATCCTATCTACAAATGAAAAAATGGACTAAGAAAGAAATCAGGGAAACAACACAGTTCACAATAGCCTCAAATGATATAAAATATCTTGAGGTAACTCCAAACAAGCAAGTGAAAGACAAGTATGATAAAAATGTCAAGGCCTTGAAGAATTTTGAAATTAAAGAAGATATCAGAAGATGGAAAGATCTCCTATGCTCATGGATCATAATTGATTGACATAGTAAATATGGTCATGCTACCAAAAGCAACCTAGAGATTCAATGCAAAATTCCTGTCAAAATTCTCTTGTCATCAAATGAAGCATCCAGTACTATGATTGGGTTACTCCTAATTGAACTGTTGGGCAAAGAGGTACCATAGGAATCCCCAAACAACCCAAGTTGTTTCCAAGACTATAGGTTGCTCTCCACAAACTGACTAATGGCAAGGCCCTGTTGCTGACGACAACCCCTTTGTTACAGGAATATATTCTGCACACTTCCAAAAGAGAAACATAAACACCTACATAGCCACAAACCCTTGATGTTTTGCCTGCAAGATATGCTAGGACAATGGTTACACAAAACTTGTAGGAGTAACCAACCAATATCTGATTTGACTTAAGGCCTATCCATGAAATGGAACTCATCTCTGACAGTGCTTGGGTGACAAAGAATCTGAGAAGATACAGCCCATAGACATAGGGAAAAACCAAATATTATTGTTCTGTTAAAAACATATATTAAAAAAAGACTCCTACTGACATTCTGGTATACTCATGGATCAATGTCTTGCTCAGCTATAAATTGGATGTCTCCATCAAATCCCTTCCATGAAGGCTCAGAGAACTCTGTGGGAAAGAAAATGGAAAGAGTATATGAACCAGAGGTGATAGAAGACACCAAGAAAACAAGGCTCTCTAAATCAACATGGTAAAAGCACATGTGGACTCAGTGAGACTGAGGTAGCATGCTCGGGCCTTCAGGTATCTGCAGAAGGTCCTTTGTGTATATATTATGGTGCCTAGTGCAGTATTTCTATGGATTTCTGAGTGTGTAAAGGAGTGAGTCTCTGATTCTTGTGCCTTCTCTTGATATCTTTTCTTTTCTTCTTTTTGTTCAATTCCCATGTGTTAGCTTTATCTTATCTTACTTTATTTTGTTTTATTTTATTATTGACCCTTAGAAGCCTGTTTGTTTTCTAATGAGAGACAGAAAGGGAGTGCATCCAGATGTTGGGTGCAACAGAAAGGGATGTTGGAAAGAAGTGTGAGAAGTAGAAGGGGAAATATAATCAGGGTGTATGATGTGAGAAAAGCAATCTATAAGAGTAAAAAAATGCATAAGGATTTATAAATTTATTATTATTTAAATATAGCATTTTAGTTTAGAAAGCAAATCGATGTGCATGACTTCACTTATTCTCATCTAATAGATGGAGATATTCCATCTAAGACATGACATATCCCTTAAGTGGAATCCTTCCCAAAGAGTTCAAATCTCAAGTCAATCCAGGAATTAGGGTTTTTGTCCTCAGATTTTATTGTAAGAAAATACCAAATGTTTAGACAGTTGAGATATTCAACAACATAACAGAAATGAAACAGAAGAAAGCTAAAAGCAGTGAGATGACAGTGTATCAAGCCTTAAAATCGTCTCTATTGTGACAGTCAAGAGAAAATTGTCTCTACTATGACTCAACCAAGAGATAGAAATTTTTAGGCTAATTTTATAGACCTAAAATTTGAAGATTAATGTAACCCTTATGCTTCTCATGTATAGTAAGTTATGTCTTTTAAGGCTCTTAATAATCTGTTTCCTTGCATTTAGATTCTTGTTTTTCCTTCTTGCACTGCATTAGGCCATGCCCTGTGAGGACAACAGAAAAAGGTGAAGTTATGAGGCAAGGACATGAGGTTTTGTAGTTTACACCTTGAACTCTCAGATCCTTTACTCTAAAAATCCTCTTATCCTTGCCATGTACACAATCAAGCCATCTCAGAAAGAATACTAAGTACAGAGTAGAGAATCTGGCCAACAGCATTACATTGTCAGACGTTTGAATAATGCTATATATTGAATAATGTTAATAATGTCAGAGTTCTTTTCAAATGCTAACTCTAGTACAGCCTTCCAGTAACTGCAGCTCCAGGAGATATCTAATGGTAATCATAGGCATGATGTATCAGATGAGCCCTTCTAAGATGCCTAGCCTACATTCTCAGAGTTGTAAACTGTTTTTATTTAATTGTTATTTATACATGGTAGGCAGGTTCTCTAGCACTGAGTTCTATCACCAGCCCAGATTATTGTTACTATTTTAAGCCATTGTATTTGGGAACTACTTGTTATACATCGAGGCAAATAACACACTAAGACAGTATAGTAAACACTGAAAGAAGTCTATATTGATAGCAATACTTGCAAGTTTGTGTACTACACTGATTTGAATATATACTGTGTAAGTAACTAACATAAAATCCAGATTTAGTATTTCTAGGTATTTGTAAAAGTAAGCAGGGATTACTTAAAACCTATATTTTCATGAATGACTTGAATTTATCAGAGTCCAGAACTTAAGAGATGCGAATGTAATATTCATGGCTTATATTTTCTCCTAGCTATTGTATTCCTAACTAATTGTTCACAAAAGTATCATTTATTTTTACAAATATGCTCTGACTACTGGGTCTATTCTATCTTCCCACAAATGGTGTTTCTTGAGCCTGATGTCTGTCTATCTATTTCTGTCTCTCTCTGTGGTTTTGATGTTCCATTATTGGTTATCTGTTTATCTGTTGCTACTTTCATTCTCTAGGCCAAAAACTCTCTTTTCTTTTCATTGTAAATTCAAGAGCAAAATAAATATTTCTAATCATTTTATGGTTAACTAATTATTGTCTCTTACCATGGAAAAATGTACATTTTTGTTATAGTTTAATGATGTCCCTAAGAATTTAAATGTTAAAGGCTTTTTACAAGATTACAATATTGAGAACTGGTGTGGGCCTTTAAGGAAGATCCATGGGTCACCAGGAACATAGTCTCAAACAGATTATAACAATCCAGCTCTGGCTTGGGACGGGAACACTTGGATATGCTTTGGCAGGATGTGCTGTCATCTGCTGTCCTCATCAGAAGTCTACCCATGAGGAAGCTCATCCTATCTAGTCTTCAGAGTTTTACATTTGAGATCAATAAACCTTTTCTGTTTACACTAGCTGCCTTAGGTATCTCTGTGAAGTAATGCAAAACTGACCGGCAGTGCTTCTGTGCAACACGGAGGTGACTGGGACAAAATGGGGCCACTGGAACTATTGTTCAATCAACAAGTTAATAATCTTTGGCTAATTGACATGTCTAATTAATAAATTTAGTACTTATTTAATAAGATGATTTTTTATTACAAACAAAACTATGAACTTGTGTTCTTCTGATAGCCATATCAAATTTAATTTTTTGAGAACCTGTAACTTCATAACTGCTTTGTATACATTAATTTATAGATAGCTTGCTCTGAAAAAGTTATTGTGAAACTGGGACTAGATTTAAATATCTTAAAGAAATACTTATATTCATAAAATAAACATGAACTTTAGGTATCCTATGTGAACCATAAACATTACTGTGCAAATTATCACATTACTGTGGAAAAGCTAATGTTCATAAAATTATCTTCACTTATTAATGTTTTGCTTTTTTCTAAATTATTTTTAGGTAGTAATATGAAAGATTGTTACATGCTTAACCTAGTTTCATACATATATACCTTTGAGGCAATCCAAACTAATTTTACAAAATATATTTACCATTGCTATTTATAATCTTGCAAGCATGATAATTCTTGAGTATTCCACAACTGAGTTTTGGAAACAATGAGAACAAGAAAAGAGATACTTGGCACTGCTGTGAGATAAGTTCTTTCTGCATAGAACCATTGCATTAATACCATTGGAAAAGAAGGATTGATTACACTTTACTTCATTTATCTTTTCTCTTCCCTAACATTGCATCAATGAAATTCTTCTGGAACTCCCAAACATTGTTCCTTTCATGTCAGGTAGAGCCTCAAATAAAAATCTTTCTTTTGTTGTTTGTTTGGTTGTTTTAGGTTCTGTATTGCAGATGTAAGAAGTGTTTCTTCTTTTTTGTTGCTTGGATTAATCACAAGATCAGAATGAGGATGATGAGATGACATGCCATTTTGTACCAGGTATATGCTAAACACTAGGCTCTGAGTGACAGGCCAGTCTATTTGTCTTTTCAAAATTAAATTTGAATGCTCTGTGTGTGCATCTGTGAATATATATGTTCAAAAATAACTACTAGAAATAATATGGTTATAGAGAAGTGGAGAGAGAGAGAGAGAGAGAGAGAGAGAGAGAGAGAGAGAGAGAGAGAAAAGACAGAGAAAGGGGGAAAAGGAGACACTTTAAATATCTTTTCTTCTCTAGAACTTAAGGTATTGGCCCACCTTGCTCATGTCTACCAGATATATTCTCTTACAGTTTTGAGAATGTGGGATGATGAAGTACTGCATTAGTTCAAGTGGCCAAGTGGATTTCAGAACATGCCATTTGTGTGCCAATAACCTTGGCATATCAACGGCCTCTGTAGACTGATCCATATAGCGGGATTTTTGGGGGTGGGGAGGAATGGGTTGGTCAATGAGTTTAATCTTAGTAAATTATTCTTAATAAAATCTTAATAAATCTTAATAAAATTATTCATAGAAGATTGCTTTAACTCTCAGCAATTGATCACATAGCTTTTATTTAAAAAGATAGATAGACAGACAGACAGATAGATAAAAATTCTGAGTTGCTGGACAACTAAGAAGTCACCAGATGAAATTTGCTTTAATGAAATAGGACCTGGCTAATTATTTGCTCAATGAACTATACTTACCATCCTTTCACAAAATCTGAATTGAATCAATAGGGTGACGACCATCTGAGAGCTAGAAGTTCATATGAATCTATTTTTAGGATGGCTGTTATTCTTGTCTTATATTCCTCAATGTAGTGAGCATGTGGTTAGTATTATAACTGGGAGATCTTGGAATTTTAGAAATTGTAGCTATCAAGTATTGAAAAAATTGTCTATGTGTTTTTAGGCACCTGCTGTGGGTCTGAGAGTCTGGGTATTATTGTAAGTTTAAAAGACAGCTACTTGGTTCCATGTGTTATATCTAATGGTAAAACAATGAAAATATGGAGTATGTGAAATGAAAAAACACATTTGGACAAGGAAGAATAACATAATAAATATTTTAGTTATAATTGAGACAATAGCCTGAGGGTTATGAATAAGAGAAGAGCAGTGGGTTAGAAAATTTTAGTGTTCCATTGGCTGAGCCTTAGAGACTATCTCTCTAGGACTTGCTCTCTGTAGTCTATCATGGACACTGGGATGATTCTTTAGAAGGGACTGAAGAGCTGTCCCAACCTGTTTCCTCTTAGTCTGAGATTAGTGAGTGGGCTGGAATTTGTTATATATTTAAGCCCTACTACCTCTTGCCATACTACTACATGGCAATGCAGCTCCATCTAAAATTAGTAAGTCCTATTAGTGAGAACATAGTCTCAGATTTTACCTACATGCTTTATGTCTTTACCTTTCAGAGCTGTTGGCTCTTCATTGTTGTTTGCCTTTCTACTCTACCCACCCCCATCCCTTAGTTGAAAACAATGCCTTTGATGCAGTTTTAAAATTGAATACTCTATGATATAAAATGCCTAATACATTTTTTACTAATCTTTTCAAAATATTTTAATGGTAGTACATTATAATAAGCTACAGAAATGACACAGATTCAACTTTCTTTTCCTCAGGCTGATGTTACCTACAAGTTTTTGTTTTCTTGTATAATATTAAAAGGATCAGTCTTAAAATTATACTTCCCAGGGGCTCAGGAGAGAAAACTATGAACGGTGAGAATTATTTTCAGGAAATGAATCTAAGTACATTTAGTTCTTTGTCTGTTTACTTTATTCCGCTGAGATAAAATCCTATCTACACAGCTTCAGTTCTGTTTTCGTGCCTCACTCCTTTCTTGCCTGATTTCTCTCTACCTTTATCTACTGCTCCCTCTAAGTTCTATCTTAATTCTCTTATCTTAATTCTGCCTCATCTAGGTCCTTCTCATCTCATTCTTACCCAGCTAGTACTTCCCCATCTGGCTCTTCCTCATCTTCCATCTCATTCACACGTTCCCTCTGGTCAGAATCCTTCTTATCCCTCTCAGTTCTCCATCCTCAAGTTCTCTACTCCTCTCTTCCTCTCTGTCTCCTTATACCTCTAAGACCTCCCAAGTCTCAGAGGTGTTCAATCATAAACCCAAGCAACAGCAATCCCCACCAGAGCAAGGTCACCAGGCTTAAATTCTTATGGGGTCATAAAGGTAGGTAAGAATTTTCCTCAGGCAGTGACTGACAGGCTTTCTTTTACAATCCAAAATGGGAGTGGTAAAAGAGGAGGTCAACTGAGTGCTAATGACCGGTTAGTATATCAAAAAGGGGATCTATGTGCTTAATCTATGTTCCTAGAAGTGATTAGGTAAGAAGTTAGGGGTTTATTAGTAAGGTTATATAAGAAAGGAGGTCTCACCCTAAATAGCACAAGAAATAAAGCTATCTGCCTGACCTAGGAGACAGGTGCTGTTTGTTTGACCTTGGATGCTTGATAGGTATTTTAGATAAATACACTGTTAGGAGTTCTGTTTTTTTCGAGACAGGGTTTCTCTGTGTAGCTTTGTACCTTTCCTGGATCTCGCTCTGTAGACCAGGCTGGCCTCGAACTCACAAAGATCTGCCTGGCTCTGCCTCCCAAGTGCTGGGATTAAAGGCGTTCGCCACCACCGCCCGGCCCACTGTTAGGAGTTCTAAGAAGCATGCATGGCATTACAAGAAAATCATTGTAGGAACCAGCTAATATACATACAAAAGTTAAACTATCACCAAGACTTCTTAAGCCATGGCTTGACCTTTGGAGAAGTCCTTGACTTTTCCAAGTAGTAGCTTTTGTGGTAGTAGCTGAATTCTATTATGTTTTCCTTCGGCTTGCAGCATTACTTGTTCAAACATACAGGCTCGTGCTATCCAACTTCTCATCCTAAATTTAAGTTTACCATTTTCAAACCTCACAAGGCTTCGTAGTATAAGAATTAGTCAACATAGTTACAAAGTTACAAAGACCTTCATGCTTATAACTTGCAAATTTAGTAAATCAAATCTAGAGGATTTATCTTTCCTGGTAGGTATTTTATGAGCCTGGCTACACTGTGAATTTTTCCTACTATTTTCATAAATGTTACCTCTGAGCTCACGTGGTTCTACTGCAGGCAGCAGTTGGACCAAATGTTTTGTCTTCATATAACAAGGATCAATAGCCTCCTGCTTGATCCTGCTTGAGGACTTGGCCTCACAAGGTCTTTCTGTTTCCATACTTGGTAAAATCAATATTTCCCCTTTTGTTTTCTGAAACTCTTTCTTTCAAGCAGAAATCCTGAATATTTTTAAAACACTGTTTGGCTACAATGACCGTCAGTGGTCCTATATAAGCACCACCTCGATTTTTTAACTTTTCCCCCATATTTCGCTTAATAGCAATCCTGTGATGCTTATTTAAAGACAGGTTTTTCCACTTGCCTGATTGCTTATCCTGTAAGAAATAATATACCATCCATATTCTTACACATTGCATTGACATCCATGTGGAAGATGTAGGAACGAAGGCAAAGAGGCTGGTTTGCTGAGTATTTTGAAAAGGCTTTCCCAGCCAGTGACATCCCAACCTGCTGAAGTCTGCTCACATTTCTCAGTGGCAGTTCTCATATTATCTCTCCTTTTAAAGCAACGAAAGAGGAGCTGTCTCTTACTTCTTGATAGTGTAGATCAGGAACTAAGGGGCAAACTCAGCTGTGACTTTCGTAAATTGTGGCTTTTGTGTAAAATCTCACCACACCTACCTCCATGTTTAAGATTTGCTTGATCAGATTAGGAACTAACTTCCGCATTATTCACATCATGCCAAGTTATTTATGCTTGCAGTTGCCAGGATTTTCTAGTAAAAACCATTATACTTTGAGCACCCAGTCTCTGTCTTTTCCATTTTCTTAGCCCCAAAGTTGGGTAATTGTTTTATATTCTAAATGCCATTCTAGTCAATATAAACATACTAGTATAAAGTGATGGACATTTTTAATAGAAAAATTCAAAATTTATCCTTTTATTCTTTTAGAGCAACTTGCCAGATCACAACTCTCAATAGATACCAAACTAACAGGGTCTAACATAAGTAAAAGCAAACAAAAACACAGGAGACAGATTTTTGCTGAAGAACTGTGCTGGTTTGAATCATAAGAGAGCATCAACTCAGGGAATGTCAAAACCAGGTTGGCCTGTAGGCAAGATGGTGAGGGATTGCTTCCATTGTTCACTAATACAGAAAGACAGCCCCTGGTGGGCAGCAGCATTTCCCTGTCAGGGGTGCCTGAACTTCACAGGACAGGGGAAAGCAGCTAGCATGAGGGCAGGCATCCATTTCTCTGTGCTCTGAACTCTGGAATTCCTTCCTTTACCTCTCTTCAAATGAACTCTTTCTCCTACTATGCTGTTTATGGGCAGGGTGTTTGATCACAGCAACGGAATTAAAACTACATTGACAACCTAAAGGGGAATAATAATAGCTTTGCAAAAGGAAGAGTATAAAACTTAATTAAAATAATTTCTATTTGATTGAAGTGTTTGTAATCACACATAAACAAATCCAAGTTACATATTCTCCTCAAAGTAAAGATAAATTAGCTTCTGTCAAAGATATGTGTACAGAGTAGTTTTGAACGTTTATACCATAGTCCATAGAGACCCATGGTTATGTAAAACTCTTCTCACTTTATAGTAAGGTTAAAAAAAGCCACCTAAGTGGATTTCTCTAAAATGATGATTTTCTGTTTTCTTAGAGCCTTAACTAAGAAAAATTCATTTGAAAAAATTTGACCCTTTTCAGGTTAAGTGAATGTGAGTACAACTTGTACTCACCTAGGAGCTGCTACTTCTTGGCAAAGGTCCTTGCCCAGGCATGTTATGAATGTGCCCTTTGTAATCTATAAGGTCCATCATTACAAAAGAGATAGAAGGAGGTTAGGTGAGGCCTGACACCGACAAAGCACAGCCAGGAACATCACTGTGATGGTTGTGCTGTCTGCCAGTCTGGTGAGGCTGCATCACCGGATCTGCAAAGTCTGTCTTCCTTTCTTGTTTGTATTTTTCTCTACTGAGAATAGATGAATCTTCTCTCAAGGGCACTGGATTCTAAGAACTTTCACACCTATACAACATCGAGGGAGATAAAAGAAAGTAAAGGAATCTTGGGTTTGCTGAATATACAATGGCAGAAGAAAAATTAATTTCCTAAGCAATAATAGAATTTGAAAAAATTCAACTTAAGTTAGAAGTCATGGAATTTTTTTTTGCATATGTTGGATCATATTTCTAACTTGAGAATAGATTAAGTTTCTTTTCAACTTACTAGAAAACTGAATTTGGGGAACACATTATGATTTATTTCAGGGGTATTGTTTTCCATAAATTAAGGCTATTGATTCCTAGATGTTTTCTACCCCAGTGGAGGACACCTTAAACCAGAGTGTGGTGGTTTGAATAGGAATGGCCCGCAAAGGCACATCTATTTGAATGCTTGGTCATTGGGGAGTGGTGGGAAAAAAAATACTTGAGAAAAATTAGGAGGTGTGGCCTTGTTGGGGTAGGTGTGACCATGCAGGAAGAAGTGTGTCACTGAGGGACGGGGGTTCAGGGTTTCAAATACTCCAGGCCTAGTGTCTCCCAGCCCAGTGTCTCTCTCTTCCTGCTGCCTGTGCATCCAGATGTAGAACTCTCAGTTGTTCTCCAGTATCCTGTCTGCCTGAACATTGCCATACTTTCTGCCATGACAATACTGGACTAAACCTCTGAAACTGTAAGCCATTTAAATGAAATTTTTTTTTATAAGCGTTGCTACGGTCATGGTGTACCTTCATAGTAACAGAATACTGACTGAGTCACGGGGCTTATTTTACTTATGCACACCTTCTAATTGCTGCAATATTCTTGTCGGGTTGAAGCTTCCTTGTGTCTAGATTCTTCTAATAGTATGTTTTATGTAAAAAATGTGTGTTGTGCTACAAAGTTTATGCATAAGTAACTGATTTGCTGCTATTTAAACCTGTAAAACATTTCTTGTAAATTATTTTATTTATTTATTTATTACTTTTTATTTTTGCGGCAGGGTTTCTCTGTGTAGCCTTGGCTGTCCTAGAACTTACTCTGTAGAACAGGCAGACACTGAACTCAAAGAGATCTGCCTGCCTCTGCCTCCCTAGTGCTAGGATTAAAGGTGTGTGCCACCACCAACAGCCTATTTTTTTTTTTTTGATGTACAGTTTCTTAATGTAAAATTTTAAAGTATTTGTTGTGGTCCACTCTGTGAACATTCTTATGCTTTTTTCCTAATTCTTGTTTATATGAAAGAAACTTCCATTCTATTGGTTTTTACTGTGTAGCCATTAAGTCAGCTTCAGGGTGTCTGGCTTTTCTGTAATTGCTTTTTCAAATTTTGTTACTATTCTAAATAAGTATTAGAATCATGTTTTTTAAAAAATCCTACTCAAATGAATTCTCCTGTTTACAAAAAGAAGAGGAAGAAGAAGAGAGGGAGAAGGAGGAAGAAGAGGAGGAGGAGGAACAGGAGGAAGAGGAGGAGCAGGAGGAGAATCAAAAATTAACAACTATTGAATTTAGTCTATTATCACTGAAATAATTATATGGTCACTCTCTTGTGTTGCTGTCATTAACATCTGTGAGTTTTGTTGTGAATTTTATGTGTAGATATACAAGGCTTGTTTGATGACTTAGGCTGTTGTGAGAAATGGACTGTCTCACATTGTGACTCTCTGCAGTCTGCTGTTAGAAATATCTGATGAGGCAGGTGCTCTTCGTGAGTCAAAACTGAAACTTAAGCTCTAACCCCGTTATTGTAATATGACAGACATGCATATTTATTTCCTTGCATATTTGCTTCTTATTTCCCACTGCTGCTGCTGCTGACTTACATGCACAGAAAGTCACTGTCAGTTATCTGTAAACAACTCAGACTCCCCTACTTTTCATAGTATTGACCAAATGTGTTCCAATTCTCAATTTTACTGCAATCTGTGCAACATGCTACAGACCTACAAATAATTTATTGAAAATTTGTCATTTATATTACAGCAAATTATGTCTGTTATTTTGACTTTCATTAATGAGCACCAAATCATTATAATATCATTATTGTTAAACTACTTGAACAAAATCAACATTCTGTCTTGATATTGCTTATTTTCCCCATTTAAGTAATATACAAATGAGTTTCCTGAAATCAAAGGAAAATCCCTAGAAATTAATTGTGAAATCATACTGTAATCTAATGCCATAGTCAAAATTTCTTTGAAGTATAGTAATTATAGGAAAATGTAGCTTCAAGAAACATATTCTAAAAAAAAAACATTCTTTGCCAAGAGGATAAAATTCAAGTTTTTTATAAAAGAGTTTCAGACTATTCTAATTTCCAGAGATGACCAAATATTATTTCATGGTGTGCTTTATTATAATAGACACAATAACAGTTTTGATGACTGAAGGAAAAAGTGAATGAGGCTAAATAATCAGCTAACACCCATGGAGGGATAATATATGTCTTAATATTTACATTTTTCAGTCTTGAAAATGGCTGGTGTAGAAGCAGCTTAATTCTTTTTGCCATGACACCTTAATGTTTAAAACCAAATACAGATAAATGTGTCCCAGTTGGGAAACAGTGGAGAGGTCTCAAGTTACAAACACAACAGTTTTAATCTGAACTGCATTCTGTGTACTGAGCATCAGGTTCTGTGGCCATTGCTGGAGATGAGGAGGTAGAGATGGTTTGATTTCTGCCTTCCTTGCACTCAGGTGAGTACGCCACACTGGGCCATCAGTAGAAACACATACAGTAGATACACTGAATGAACCTCTTAGCAAGATTCCTTAGTGGTCTAGGAAGTTCCAAACAGAGCTACTTGAGGGATGAGTCATATTTTTTTTTAATTTTTTGTTCATCATTCCATATCTGAATGCCATATGCTTGCTGAGGTGGTACCCTGTATGGAAAGAAGGGGCTTCAGAGAGTGGTCAGGAGTCTTGAGGTTAGACTGGCTTATGCTGTCCTCACAGGCAGACCTCAGAGTCAGAGGAACAGAATCCTATCTGTATCACGCTAAGTCTGTACTTTCCATGAAAAATGTTGCTGATACAGAAAGCAGCAACAACGATCCAAGGCCTGGGAGCCCAGGAGAGCCTCGGGTATTGAAGAGACTTCAGCTGTGTTAGCACTGCTGGATTGCGGAATGTGGCGAGCTGGGAAGATGATGTCACTGTCCCAACAGCAAGGACTGAAGGAAGCTCATGGGACAACACAAAGTTGTAGTGTTGATATGAATTTTGACCTTTAACTGGGAGGCAGGGGACTATTGACAAAACATCAGTATAAGAGAATGATCTCCTCTCTGGGGGTTAGCAAAAGATAAATGAGACAAAGAAGAAAGAGGCTGTTTCACATAGTAAAACATTGCTCTGTATTCTGACTTAAAAATGAATTTTGAAAAGAGGGTATTTCAGGAATTGAAGAATGATTAGAAGTACTGATAAAAGAATGAGGAAGCCAATCAGGATTTCCATCTGTTGTTGGAGCTGTTGTTTTTGATTTTTCTCTTGGTGTCAATGACTGCTTTCTGACTGAGTGAAAATGGAAGGGCAGGTTGAGAGAACATTCCAGATGACTTCTTTTATTTTTTTTATTTTTTTTTATTTTTTATTTTTTTTTAGTTTTTCGAGACAGGGTTTCTCTGTGTAGCTTTGCGCCTTTTCTGGGACTCACTTGGTAGCCCAGGCTGGCCTCAAACTCACAGAGATCCGCCTGGCTCTGCCTCCTGAGTGCTGGGATTAAAGGCGTGCGCCACCACCGCCCGGCTCCAGATGACTTCTTAACCAGTTTGAATGTCTGAATACACAGGTAGATTTAGATAGCAAATGTTCCCCTCAGAAGTGCAGAAAAGAGCCAAGAGCTGCTGTTCGCACCATCATGGTGCCATTGAAGGCTCAGGCATTGTGGAGACAGCTTAAAAAATAAAAGAGACAACAACAACAACAACAACAACAACAACAATACCACTGCAAAATTAAAGATTAAAATATAACTAAATCTCAGATGCAGTTGGTCTAAAGGCCATTGGTATTAATCTACTTGCTTAGTACCTGTGAAATAGGTAGCTGTTTCTCCTGGAGAAAGTAAGTGCCTAAGAGTCCACTAAGGTAAGCACCATGTGCAGAAAGTTGGAAGATACTTTTCTCTGGTTGTTATTTTATACAAGGCATTTGATGACTCTAAAGAAATGAAAAGTGAAAGACATTCCTTAAACACCTCACAGAACTTTCACTTATGTGTGGGTGGAGATGGGATTTATTTGGTTTCCCCCCTTTTCAGTGGTGCTTAATAAATGAAATCAGCTGCCATAACTATGTTTGACATCAGCTACAGAGCATAGCAAATTGCTGGAACATTTTTAGAGATGAGAAGAAATAAAGAGCTACTATAGAAACATATCAGCATTTATTTGAATTATGGCACTGGTGGGGATGGAAGGACACTTTACGAGAAGCAAAGAAGTAAAATATAGTACTGATCTAAATTTTAAACACTCTGTTTCTACTCAATTGAATTTTGGGTTTTCAGGGCTGATAGACAAGCAATGGTTTAGAAAATAGAGCAAGTTCGGGAAAGGAGATTTTTATTTTAAACAAAGTTACTCAAGAACTAACTTTATTCTTGCCTTGTCTCCAGAGACTGAAAGATCAGACATCAGAAAATGAGTCAGAACCATAATAAGGTAATTTTAGAGATACAAATAAGAACAGAACAACCTCTCAAACACTTCTGAGTACCTACTTTTGCTCAGAATCTCCTTGTTTGGAAGTATCCCAAACAGCATCACTTCTTATCTTGCTTCTACTAGTATTCTTGGTTCTCTCAGTAGAACATTTTTCTTGTCCTGGATTTCTCTAAAGCCTGTCAGTCAGACTCTCAACTGTTCTTTTTACTGAGAGCAGCATTTCAGAGACATTTTATCAGAGCAAGTGTTACTCCTGTAGACTGAACTTCACTGTGCTAAGTTGAGAGCTGAAGAACAGAACCCAGACGCTTCAACTTTGCCCCAAGACTTGAGACCAACACCTCATGAGTAAATCCTGAAAGGGCAATGATAATTAAGGCCACATAATCCCTCCCCTTTCTTCTGCCTCCTAAGGAGTGAAGCTGGCCCTGCTTCTATATGGAGGCTACTGCTGAGAACAGTAAATGGCATGGTGGATGCCTAACCCAAGTCAAATCCCAAAAATCCTCAAGAATCCGAGGACTCCGATATAAATTGTAGCAAGACAAGGAAAACTTCTGGATGTCAGGAGAATTGAAGTCAAAGAGTGGCATCTGCTGAAGGTTAAGTAATAAGAAGCTCCAAAGCACCTGGCAGTGGTGGCACATGCCTTTGATCCCAGCACTCTGGAGACAGAGGCAAGATAATCTCTAGGTTTGAGGCTAGCATGATCTACAGAGCAAGTTCCAGGAAAGCCAGAGCTATATAGAGGAAACCTGTCTTGACAAAAGAAAACAAAACAAAAAATAAGAGGAGGAGGAGGAGGAGGAGGAGGAGGAGGAGGAGGAGG
>CABHPR010137426.1:5994-48429 GCA_902168415.1 Peromyscus melanophrys | reverse complement strand
CGAAGAAGAAGAAGAAGAAGAAGAAGAAGAAGAAGAAGAAGAAGAAGGCACAAATATAATTAGTCTTAATAAAAATCTCTGAAAGATCAGAGAAGCAAAGGAGTAGCCACAGTCACCTCTTACCTCTTCAACTCAGACTGAAAAGGGCAGAGCTCCTGTTTCTGCGCACCTTATCACTTGCTCTCTCCACCAAGCCATATCACTTCCTGTCTCCTCTCTGTATAGAACTCTAGACCTATATAGTTAACTAGTGGCTAGCTCTATCCTCTGGTCTTCAGGCAAGCTTTGTCTGTCAGAACACAAACAAAATATCACAACAAGAGGAGGAGGAGAAGGAGGAGGAGGAGGAGGAAGAGGAGGAAGAGGAGGAGGAGGAGGAGGAGGAGGAGGAGGAGGAGGAGGAGAAGGAACTCCAAAGCCCAGCCTAAGCTACCCCAAGTTTGGATAGGACACATGTTTTGGGAGATACAACTGAAAACTGAGGCTAAAAAGCCTCAGAAATCTATCTAAGGTAATTTGGTGAGTTAGGCTCAGATTTTTCAGATGAGAGTCCTTATATCTGAGACATGCTTCCCTTCCTTCCCACTCTCACAATTCTTTCCCACTCTTTTTGAAATGTAGACTGGTAACTAGGAAACATAGTTAAATTGTAAATGATAATCGAGACTTGAGGTAATCTGAGTAGCATTCATTGTAACACATCAGAACTGTAATAGAATTTGGCAACTTGACAAGATAAAAGTCAATAAAGCCTTAGTGAGGGACTGTTTTCTTTTTCTATGCCTTCTGAATATCTCTTCACCGGCTTGTAGTTATCATGTACTGGAACCTGTGTTGATCTAGGAATAGGTCATCAGGGGACAGAAAGAAATGAAGGAGAAAGAACATTGCCTACATATAGTTACCACTATGAATAACAGAACTTAGGAAAGTTGTGTCAAGTTGAGTATAGTCTTTCTTGAACTTTGTTATTGCCAACAATCCCTGGGAAAGTCCCCTCTGCCCATCACTTAATTTCACTCCTGGGTGTAGTGTTGGAATTGACATTTGTTAATCTTTTTATAATTGACAATCTTTTGACAATGGCTTCAAGGAGAAAATATTGATTTCATTTTTGAGGTCACAAAGAAGCAAATTCTAAAGGGTTCACAAACATTATGAATACTAGTTATTGATACAAACACATACAATTACAAGTTTTCATCAATAATAATACTCCCATTTTACTATTGCACATACCAAACTCATAGGTTAAGTGGCTTGTTTGGATTAAGAGACAAAAAAGAGTAGAAACTATCCCCACAATGCTGAAATGTCTACAAAACTGATTATATTTATTCAAGTTTTATTTAGCAAAATCAAATATCAGCAGCTCTTTCTTTCTTTGCCCCATTACACAAACACACACACACACACACACACACACACACTCTGTCAACAATTTTACCTGACATCAAGGGAAGAACTTAATCTTTCTCTTCTACATTTTGTTTCCTATCCTTAACCTGCTTTCCCTACTTAAAACGTCACATGTCTTATGATAACATAATTATTAAATAAAGATGATAATTTATTAAATGTAATTGCTAATCCTGATGCATAGAAAATTTTGCATATTTATTGAAAATGTCAATTTGTAAATGGGAAGCATAGTTTAATATTATCATGCATCTAATTTCAGTAATCTGGTTGGCTATGCATTTGGACCAGCTCTGACTCTTCAACTGAGAAAACTAAGACCTTGAGAGGCGGGTTTAGAGGTTAAGAGTACATAATGTTCTTGCAGATGATCAGGGTCCACTTCAAGGACTCACAATGGCCCGTTACTACAGTTCCAGGAAATCCAACACCATCTTTGGGTCTGTACTGCATCCACATACACAGAATGACATACATACACATAAATAAAACTAAAATCATGTTATAAACTAAACATAACTATAACCATAAATACAACTAAAACTGTGTTATAAGATAAAGACTTAAAATGTCGAATGAAAGAAGCACCATAAGTGCTTTTGACTCTCTTTCTCTCTCTCTCTCTCTCTCTCTCTCTCTCTCTCTCTCTCTCTCTCTCGTTTCTCTGTGTAACAGCCCTGGCCATCTTAGAACTCACTCCATAGACCAGGCTGGCCTTGAACTCACAGAGATCCACCTGCCTCTGCTTCCCAAGCACTGGGATTAAGGGTGGTACTTCTTTCATTTAACATTTTAAATTTGAAGAACTTAACAATTAAAAATCAGCAAACAGCTGAAAAGAAATGCCATGTACAAGTGGATTCAAGGAAAGACTTTAAGAATGACACAATGCAATTTAAGGGATCAATCTATGGTTATGAAAATATAATCTATTACATTTGAATTTCTTCATAATGATGCTTATTGCCTTAGATAGGGTTTCAATTGCTGTCAGGACACACCAGTGACTAGAGCAACTTTCACAAAGGAAAACATTTAATTTGGGTTCTCTCACAGTTTCAGAGGATTAGTCCATTATTATCATGGTGAGAAACATGGGGGCATGCAGACAGGCATGGTGCTGGAGAAGGAGCTGAGAGTTTTTACATCTTGACTCACAGGCAACAGGAAGTGATCTGTCACACTGGGTGTAGCTTGAGCAAAGGGGACCTGAAAGCCCACCCCCACAGTAACACACTTCCTCCAACAAGGCCACACCCACCCCAACAAGACAATACCTCTTAATAGTGGCACTCTCTTTGGGGGCCAGTTTCTTTCAAACCACCATACTTATCAATGGGATACTGAATTACATTATATTGTTAAGCCACCAGAGTCCTCGCCCCCCCCCAAAATTGATTTCCATAGTTTTTAAATTTATCTGTCTGTTTTCACAGACAATTGTAGCACCAGTAAAGGGAATAAGTAACATATTAGAATATTTTAAAACTCAAACTGTCTAGTGAAATCCTATACATAACTTTTTCTAGTAGAACCAAGCTAGCAAACCTCTAAATATCTAGAGGTTCCAAAGGCCCTAAATTTAATTTGCTGGGTTGTGGGCTACCCAGAAGAGACAGTGAAATCATGAGCAAACACAGGAGATAAGAGTGCTGCATAGGTCTTCACCATTTCCAAGAGGTGAAAGTAATCACATAATGAGCAAAGGTCATTTTAGAATGGTTTATTCCTCCTTTTAAACTATTGGCTTTATTTTACAAAGTCTAATTTAAATATAACCAGAGCAATTATTTGACTTTTTATGATATTCAAGGGTAGTTTTAACATGTATCTATGTGGTACTAAAACATGATTAAGCATGTACTTATGTATTTACTTTGGGCTTTAACATCATGCATTTGTATTTTTTGTTGTTGTTATTCATTATGCTTGTTTGGATTTTCTCAGGTTTTCTTGTGTGTGTTTGTGTGTGTGTGTGTGTGTGTGTGTGTGTGTGTGTGTGTGTGTGTGTGAGTGTGTGTGTGTGTATGCTTTTTCCAGTAAAATCTCAGTTACTTTGTAGTCACAAAAGACCTTGACAGCAAAATATTTAGGCAGTTCTCAAAATCGGCATTTACATTATATAAGATTTTTTTAAATCTTTCCTTGTGACTTGCAATTATATTAACTCTACAACTGAACACACTTTCTCAGAATTGATTTAAGGATGAGATTGGTTTTCATGAAACTTGGCTTGTGCAAAGCCACTCTAAACTAGATGCATTTTATTCCTCACAATCTATCATTTAACACAGATTTTGTGTCTTAAGTTCAGTCCTGTTTTTTTCTGATCATGAATGCTGTGATGTATCCGTACTCTACTACGAACAGTAAGATTTAAGCTATCCTTTTCTTTAACCTTTATTGATTCTTTGTAGATTTCACATCATGCATTTCGATCCCACTTATCTCCCTGTCCCCTCCCATCGGCCCTCTGCCCTTGCAACCTCCTGCCAAAACAAGACAAAATTTAAAAGTAAAACCAGATACAAAACAAAACAAAACAAACAACAGGGGAAAATAACATGGTTGTGGAAGCTGTAGTGTGGCCTGTTGAGTCACACAGTTTACTCTTTAGTCCATCCATCTTTATTTACAACTGTTCATTGCCAGGAATTAATGGTGTGGCTTCAGGCCTCTGGTTTTTGCTACACCACCTGTAATGGGCTTTTCCTGGGGATCCTCTTGGATATCCTGTTCTTGTCCTGTGTGTGGAAATCCTGCTGTTTTGAGTCTGTAGGTTTGTCTCCTTCACATACTCCAACAGTTCACAGATGAGGTAGGCCAGTTTATAGCCCTGGTTCTGGGCCTTGGTGGTAGCTGGGTTGGCCAGCCCACCAGCTTTCCCTCATTGCACTGCCTGGTGAGCTCTCTAGCACTGGCTCTGCTAGCTCACTCAGTGCAGTCTGCAGCAACAAGCTGGAGGAGGTAGGGGAGGCAGTTCTCCTGCTCTCAGGTTCCCAGATCTGGCTCACCCAAACCACCTGGCCAGTTCTATTATTTTGCCCAGGCAAGGTGCAGGGCCCTCTCTCCTGACTGCTGTAGGGGGCATACAAAGGGGTGTGGGGGGTTCTCACACCTTTGGGGCTGGCTTACCAGCATCTCTCCCGCTTCACCCTCCAACAACACCAACAACAGGGTAAGCTCTATTTGCTGCCCAGGTAGAGTGAAGGACCTGCTCTCTTGTGTGCTGCAGCTGGTGAGGGGCAGGGCTAGTTCTCTCACTCCTGTGACCCTGGGGCCAGCTGTTTCACTTGCTGCATGTAGCAAGGATTGGAGTGAGGAAGGTATCTTTCCCTCACCCATACCACCACATAGCAGATGAAGTGGGGCAGGATCAAGTCTCCTGCTCTCACACCAGCATGGTTGTCTTACCTGTATCCATGACCACAGCGTCAGCTCTAGTGTGCTGCCCAGTGAGGTGCACTTGTGGTGAGGGGTGGGACCATCTTGCCCAAGTGGGGAGCCAGCTCTCCCATGAGAGGTAGGGCCAGATCTCCAACTGCATTATCCAGTGAGTAGCAGGGCCAGCTGTCCCAGGGTCAGTTAAGGGAAGAGCTGGCTCAGCACAGCAAAGTTCTAATGACACCCTGTGCTTACACAGACAATGGGCATCATTAGAGATCCCAGTTCCAGCAGGACCATGGACCCAGACATGGCCCTCAGCAGCAGGTTAGGCCGGGACACCACCATGGCATGGCCCTTGTGGCAGATCAGGCTACCCAGATCAGTTTGACCCTGGGGCAGCATGGCCCTTGGAAACCAACAAGGTTTCAGGTATCTAACCCCACCTCAGTCATCTGCACAGTCCTCAAAGGAGCCACAGACATCACCTGAGAATGTGGCTGCTTCAGGGCCACCCACGAACCCACACATGGCTCTCTGCAGCAGCCCTGGCTTGGATGACACCACAGCACTGGGTGACAGAGCAGGCCACTCATACCAGCATGGTCCCAGCTGCAGCACAACCTTCTGACACCTTCATGTCCACAGGTTGCAGCCTAGACTCCAGGCATCCATGAGGTCTTAGCTGGCAACATGGGTCACAGATAACAATACAGACCATGTACACAAACAAGGGACTCAACTCCTAGGCAGCAGCCTGGAGTCAGATATCATCATGTTCCCAGGTGGCAGCCCAGACCCTTTGCATCAGCATGTCCTTCAATGGTATCAGGAATTATGGCCTAGACCCTGGGCATCTGTGTGGCCTTTGGTGGCAACGTGGGCCAGGGACATCAACACAAATCTGGCTGTGGCAGAACCATGCTCCCAGACACGGTTCTTAGCAGCAGTCCAGTCCCGGATATCTCCATGGATCCAGGTAGCAGCACAGGCCACCCAGATCAGCACAGCCCCTGTGGCCATGTGGTCTTCACACACCAATATGGCCTCAGGCAGCAGCCCAGACAGCCCAGACTACAAGCCTCTGCATAGTCCTCAGTGGTGACAGGAACCACAGACATCCACATAGATCCCTTTGCTGCTTCAGGGCCTTGGACCTAGACCTGGCTCTTGGCAATAGCCCAACCAACCAGAAGCCACTGGGCACTTTCCAGGCCTGAGCTGGAGGACACAGATGGCTCCCCCCAATACCTCTTAGTGTGTGTGTTGGGGGGGGCACAATGAACTGTGAGCCAACCTGGTGATACCATGACACCAAGCACTTCCTATGGTTTTTAGGCTTAGAGATGCAAGAGAAGAAAAGCTCCACACCTCCATGCCTTGTGGCTGGGGAGGGCAGGACTCAATCAAACCCCACTTGTGACTCAACCAGGAGCCCTGGCGCCAGGCGGTCTGGTTAGGTACCATGATCATGAGCAAGTACAGGGTGGGAAAATGCAAGAGAGAGAGGCAGAATGATTCATGGGCTGGGGAGAGAGGCAGTTCTGGAGAGGTGAGGGTGATGAGGAAAGGGCTGATGGGAATGGCCTTGCTGGCCACAGCTGTGGATATATTCTGCATGTTATGAATGTGTGTTGCTCTGATTGGTCAATAAATAAAATGCTGATTGGCCAGTAGACAGGCAGGAGGTATAGGCAGGATAAGCAGACAGAGAATTCTGGGAAAAGGAAGGGCAGAGAGAGGAGCCGCCAGCTAGACACAGAGGAAGCAAGATGTCAAGGCCGAACTGAGAAAAGGTACCAAGCCATGTGGCTAAATATAGATAAGAATTATGAGTTAATTTAAGTGTAAGAGTGTTGCCGGAGAATTTCTCTCCAGCTCCCAAGTCCCGCCAGCTCCCAAGTCCCACCAGTCCCAGAAACCACTTACAAAATAAGCACACAGACGCTTACATTATTTAAACTGCTTGGCCATTAGCTCAGGCCTATCATTGTCTAGCTCTTACTCTTATATTTAGCCCATTTCTATTAATCTCTACTTTGCCACGTGGCTCGTGGCTTACCGGTACTTTACATCTTCCTTCTCCTGCCGTGGCTCCAGCCAGTCTCTCTATCCTTCCTTCCTCCTCAATTTTCCTCTCTGTTAGTCCTGCCTATACTTCCTGTCTGGCTATTGGCCAATCAGTGTTTATTGACATATAGCGATATGCACAGCACTTCCCCCTTTTTTTTTCTTTTTCAAAAAGGAAGGTTTTAACTTTAACATAGCAAAATTACATATAACAAAACAATTATCGAGCAAGAATTACAGTTACAATATTAAAGAAGATATCCTATCTATCTTATATTTATGAGTTTAAGGTTTTATATCTAACTTATCTTTTATCATAACTGAGGAAATTACAACTATCTAGTCTTTAACCACATCAAAGACCTCAGAAGGATATAATACTACCTGAGAAATGGAGAAGATGCAAGCAACTTTCGGGAGTCTTGCAGGGTAGACAGAGACAGCTGACAGCCTGGACAGTCATTCAAAGTTCTCTTGTAAAGTTGGGGCATCTGTTTTCAGCTCATAGGCCTAGAGTCTCTTAGTCATTTTTTTCTGTGTCCTGTAGAATGTCTGGCAGTTTCCTCTGTAAAGCAGGAACCTGAAGGACCATTTTGTCAAGCAAAGTTCAGTGGTCACCTTCCTATGGGTCCTGCATGTCCAGTCGATCAAGCAGTCCAGGAAAGAACAATTTCTTGTCCAAATGGCTATTTTTGCCAAGGTGAAGATAAACTCCATATGGAGTGTCTTCGATGCCCATCCTCCTCTGAAGTAAATCCAGTGTTGTCAGGAGCAGACATGTCTCAATGTCTAGAACGTCTAAATTTTTAAAACATTTTAAATGCCATATTCTGTAGGTCTTTGAAGTATTTGAAGATTACCTATCTATCTGAAATATATCTATGTATACCTAGAAGACTTAACTAACATGGCTACAAATATGATTATCATAGATGACTAATTATTAATCTATTTCTTAATTATCCATTACAATTTTAAATGAGTTACAGAAACATAATATCTCAAACAAAAGTAGAAATATACACACAGTATAACAGAATCAACTTTAAGTTTGTGTCAATAAACTAAAATTTATATCAATGTAAAACATTTTAAACATAAACTAAAATCTATACCAATGTAAAACATTTTAAACAAGTTGTTGCTCTTTAAAAATAGATTTATTAATCTACCCTTTTATCCTATCATTTCTATATCTTATGTATCTATATCCCCTTTTCTTTTTTAGAAAGAGATCACATTTATAATTAACCTGTTTTAAATAAAAATATTGGTTTTTCTCTGTCCCACACCAGAGGGCTCTTCTGATTTGGGACACAAGAATCTTTTAACCTTTTTATTTTAGGAATATGTCTGGGTTTAGAGAGAGAGTGAGCCCATTCCATCTCCAAAGCCAGCTTGGTATATTTGGGAATTTGGGCGTAGATTCTCTTACTACTTCCTGCTGGAAGGGGGCGCTGTACCTTATGGGGACACAAAGAACATATTAGGATTATGGAGTAGTCCGTGAGAGTGTATCGTCTGAGCCAGTTGCCTTGAAACGGTTCTGGATGTTGGATCATCTGGGCCTTGGTGTCATCGGAGACCTTTCAGGTGGTCTTGGCTGGTCAAACCTGATGTATCTTAATCTGGAACAAATCTATAGCCTCTGGCTTTCTGTGGAAACAAAAGCAGAACTTCTTTTCCAAAGCAACATATCCTTATATCCAAATTTTGAAGTCAAGGTACCTTTAAAATTTATATTTTGGCATAACTCAACAGCTTTTAAAATCAAATGTTTTTCTTTAGTTATGAATATCAAAGAGAACATAATGCAGATTTTTTGTGTGATAGCCATCTTTATGTGGCTTATTTTAAAGACTTTATTTTTAAAAACTATCTATTTGTTTATATAAATGTATTTTTTTTCTTTTAAGCCTACGTACATTTTTACATACATTGTAAACTATTCCATCTGAATCAGTCTTACTGTGAACCTATCGGTTTAAACTGCAACCTTGTAAGCCTGAAACGGCGCTGTGGCTGCTGGCTCCGCCCATTTCAGCTTTCCAACATGGCGGTGGTACGTTTTTCATCAGTTCTGGGAGCGATCAACTCTCAGAAGTAGTGGGTCTAAGCTTTTATCAAAGCAGCGTGTAGCCCAGAAACCTCTTTTTTTTTTTTAAAACTATTAAAGACTAAATTTAACATACAGTGTAATGTATTGTTGGCAGATGGCTCATTTTCGCCATACTGCTGGTCAAACGCGCACGCCAGGAACCCGCCAGTAGTTCAAACGCACATTTTGCGGCTTGTAGCTGGCTGTATGAGACATGAAGCAGGAACCTGGTTTTGGCTCTGTTTAGAACTGATTATTAAAAATTATCAGGTTTAAGGTGGAAATTCGAGCCGTTGGGCGCCATTTGTTGCCGGAGAATTTCTCTCCAGCTCCCAAGTCCCACCAGCTCCCAAGTCCCGCCAGTCCCAGAAACCACTTACAAAATAAACACACAGACGCTTACATTATTTAAACTGCTTGGCCATTAGCTCAGGCCTATCATTGTCTAGCTCTTACTCTTATATTTAGCCCATTTCTATTAATCTCTACTTTGCCACGTGGCTCGTGGCTTACCGGTACTTTACATCTTCCTTGTTCTGGCCGCGGCTCCAGGCAGTCTCTCTATCCTTCCTTCCTCCTCAATTTTCCTCTCTGTTAGTCCCGCCTGTACTTCCTGTCTGGCTATTGGCCAATCAGTGTTTATTGACATACAGCGATATGCACAGAATAAGAGCTAGTCAGTAATAAGCCCGAGGTAATGGCCAAGCAGTTATAATTAATATAAATCTCTGTGTGTTTACTTGGGGGATGTGAGTGGGAGAGGTCTGTCCTGACTGCTGGATGGCTGGGACACAGGAAAACTTCCAACTACAGACCACTGGGGTCCGAGCTGAAGCAATCTTGTATGAAGCATTTCAGTTACACGGTGATGTGCTCCAGAACGGCTCTCATTGTTATTGGCTCACTACCCCATAACAATGTTTTGAAATGCTTTTGATCAGTTATATAAATATTTCCTTTTCCTTTTCAAAGTATTTAGCATGCTAGTAAACACTTTCATTAAACAATTACCATAATGACCCTTCAAAAAGAGTTCTGTTTGAAAAACCAATGATGAATTCTACTGTCTGGACTTGGACAAACAATTAAGAATAAGTCATACCTTGGCTCTGAATATAACCAAAAAAATATACATTAGAGATAATGAATTGTGACAAATATGGAGGTCAAAAGTAAGACTGTCATCAGTCTGGAACTTAGCCTTTGCTTTAACAGGTCAGTGTGTAAGTATAGGTTGTCCAATGAAGATCAATAAATCTATCTATCTATCTATCTATCTATCTATCTATCTATCTATCTATCTATAAGCACATATAGTCCAGTTTATGAGGTTCAATAAATTTTTTTTAAATATATGACAACAATTTAGTATGTGAGTTTATTTCATTTTTAAATTAAAAATATAATTACCTCATTTCTTTCTTCCCTTTCCTCCCTCCAACCCTTCCTGGGTACCTCCTCTGATATCAAATTCATTACCTCTATTTCTTCTGACACATTTATAATATAGCCCCTGTATCTAAGGCTCAGGGACCATGGTGGAAGGTGGGCCAGGAAGATTTCAAGAGCAGAGGAACAGGAAGTTACTGTGAAATTTTGTCTCGTAGTCTCTGATTCCTTAAAACAGAGAAGTAAATTATTTTTGGGGGTTGCTCAGGGTGTACCTACTGAAATAAAATGCACAGAACAATACTTTGCACTTAGTATTATCACAGTAAACAGTCACCAATTGAAGGCTAGCCTCTTAGACTCCCAAGGTGTGGGAGCCCGCAAAGGTTTTCTAGTGATATCTGAGCTTGCTTTACAAAGCAGGGCTGCATCAGGGGATGGCTTGACCATGTACATAGTCATCAGGTACCTGGGAAGGTCTGTACTTGGCTGTGCTGGGGTAGGTATTTTGCTCCACTCCATTGACATTGCTTTAAAAGCCCTTTAGTAGAGACAGAAGGGGCTGGTGGGTTTTGAACCAGGCCCTCCCAATCTATCCTGTGTTTCAAATTTTCTCTCTCTCTATTTCTATCTACATACTTCTCACTTATCTCTCCTCAAGAGTACCCTGGGGGAAAAAGAGGGAGCTAGTGTCCCTCAAATGGTACCTGAAACAGGGACCAAGAACTTGGCAAAAGGGGGCCCTGTGGGAAGTTAGGACATGTCCAGTTATAGAAATTACAATGGGGATAGTCTATTTTGGGGAGTGAAAGGGGCTGGAAGATGCCCTAAGTGAGGCTGCAGCATATATTTTTCACTATCTAGGTTTCTTTTCTTTCTCTCTCTTAGAATTCTCTCTATAAAAATTAAAGAAAAAATGTAAGGTAGATTGTAAGAATATAGTGTAAGAAAAAATTGTAGAAAGATAGATTAAGAATACTGGTTAAAATATAAGATAAGCAACAAAGTGGAGAAAGTGTGTCCTTAATTTTCCAACTATGAGGCTATAAATACAAAATCCTGGGGAAGAATCAGAAAAATCTATCAAAGAGGAGAAACAGGGAGAAAAAGACTCCTGTGGGAAGCTTTTGGTCCCAAGTTGTAGTCAGAAAGTTTCTCCAGTCCCACCAGGCCCCCACAATCCCATGGCCTGCTTATAAAATAATCACTCAGAAGCTTATATTAATTATAACTACTGCTTGGCCATTTGTTCGGGCTTATTGCTGACTAGCTCTTACACTTAAATTAACCCATAATTCTTATCTATGTTTAGCCACGTGGCTTGGTACCTTTTCTCAGTTCGGCCTTGACATCTTGTTTCCTCTGTGTCTGGCTGGTGACTCCTGACTCCACCCTTCCTCTTCCCAGAATTCTCCATGTCTCTCACCCCATCTATACTTCCTGCCTGTCTATTGGCCAATCAGCATTTTGTTTTTCAATCAATCAGAGTAACATGTATTCACCGCATACAGAACAACATCCCACGGTACCAAGTGGCAGAGGGAAGAATTTTCCCTGAGGTGAATTAAGGTAAAATAAAACTTTTCACTCTGCTAGTGCTATCACTGTATGAAAACACCATATCAACAAAATTACTTTCCTCTTCTCCATGCAGCCAAAGTTTAGAGAACAGAAGTCTTGGGAAAACTTGGTGGTCTTTCTCTCTCAAAAAACTGAAAGCTTTCTTGGGAAAAACTTAATCTCTCTCTGAAAAACTAAAACACCTTTCAGGGCTTTGCTTCTCAGAAATTTCTTTTTCTGTAAGGGAAAAATGAGATTCACCAGAAAAGTATGGGAAACCACCTGTTGTTTGCTCTAAGGAAAAAAAAGATCTCTTGGAATTAGACAAATCCTCTCTGCTAAGCCCTGTCTCTCTTAACTAGAGAAAAACAGTGACCAGAGTTCCCTGAGGCAAGGGCCTGGTGAGAGAGTGCTGGCAGAAAAAGGAGCAGGGACAGATTCCTCCCTGATGAAGGACCTGGAGAAAGCTGCTAGTGTAAAGGAAAGCAGGTTCTAAGTTCCAAGCAGTAGCTGCAATGGCAGCATGGGAAAAGCTGAGGCAGATTTGGGGGAAGAATCCCCTACCTCCAGAAGCAGTTAGCAGAGGAACAAAGCTGTGGCCGAGACATCTGAAGCTCTGCATCTGGGGAAGGAATAAGCAGGGATGAGACAATGATCTATCAGAGAAAAAGTCTCTGAAAGGGCTATGAAAAAGCTTTATCTTAAGTACTTTCATTTTCCCTCACTGACCTGGTAACTCAGAAGAGAAAGCCCCAAGAGAATTTTGCTTTGGGCACAAAATTACCTGCCTGAATATGCATCAGCAGGCGGCTACAATTCAGTTCTGAGGACAGTATCAGCAAAGAAAAACATCTATCAATGACAGCTCAGGGAGAACAGAAATCTCCCAATCTCCATGGTGAAAAAGCTAAATCTTGATGCCCATGCTAAAAGCAGAAACTTGACTTTAGCTGTGTGCCTTCCCAGAAATGGGAAATGTGCCTTGTAAGGCAACCTAGGAAGTTTAGTTCAAAAGGCAGTGTGGGAAATGTAGTACCTAACTGAACAGCATGCAGATATAGAGAAATGCATTATAAGAAATGTAGTTTTTCAGATAAAAATGGTGGTACTGACCAAAAACTCTGGGTTTTCCAGCTGAAAGTAAAGTTTCTTTTCAAAGCAATGTTATAAAGCTTAATCTTACCTCCTGAGGACTAAGAACAGGTGAACAGATTGTGCCTATAAGGAGATTATTAAAGTTCTAATGCCATTTATCAACAAGCTATTTTACAAGCCTTTAGAAAACAAGGGAAAACGGTCCTTACACTGAGAAACTGTTTCCAGTTTGTAAAAAACCTACAGGATTGAGTTGTGATTAAGATTTAAGAGAGAAACACTGACATAAAAAAAAATGATCATAGTAAACTTAAAAAACAGCTTTAAAATATTAAGAAGTGGGAAAATTGTCTGAGAGTTTGGTGAGGAGTATGGAGCAGAGAAATGTCAGCTCCAAAGACACTCCACTAAAGGAATTGGAGTGAAAAGCAGCTAAACCAACATTCCTGATATTGAGGTTCCATCTTTCAGTCTGGGGATAGGAGGAGAACAATGAGTTCTCCAGACTGCTGAGGAGTTTGGGATGAAGTTTCAGTAACGTTTTTGGTACACAGGTAACCTGCTGAAAGCTGTAGGTCTGTAACTCCACTCCAAGTTAGACAATTGTCTTCTCCTGATGGGGAAATGACTGTTGTGGAGTTGCCAGCTAAGCAACTCAGAAACAGAATGTTCCTTAGGAGTTTTTTTCCCTCATTCTCTTGTCTTCCTTTGGGGGCTTGCTGTAAATTGAGATAGCTCTTAATAGAGTTTTTATAAAAGATCCGGGATGCACAAAGTACTGTTTAGCAGCAACATTATTTCTACTTTCTAAATGAAGTCCAAAGAAAGTTACTAACTGTCTTGTTGGAAGATAATGTAAAATCTCTTCTAGAAGTTTGATGGGCTAGTTCTTTTTTTTTTTTTTTTTTTTTTTTTTTGGTTTTTCGAGACAGGGTTTCTCTGTGTAGCTTTGCACCTTTCCTGGGACTCACTTGGTAGCCCAGGCTGGCCTCAAACTCACAGAGATCCGCCTGGCTCTGCCTCCCGAATGATGGGATTAAAGGCGTGTGCCACCACCGCCCGGCATGATGGGCTAGTTCTATTAAGAGATTCTTTCTAGATGTTTGTTAATATAGTTAATATTAGTTTGGTAATTAGTTGTTCTAAGAAATTTCTTTTAAATGATAAGAAATCTCTTTTAAATGCTTTTTAGTATAAGTTAGTTCTAGATGTCTGTATAGTTCTATAGAAATTCCTCTTAAATATAAGCTTGGTAAATAGTTCTTCTAAGAGATATGTGCTAATAGTTTCCTTATGAATATAAGTTTAAAAAATAGTTATATAGTTTTCTCTTGAATATAAATTCATAAGAAGTATAAATAATTAAGCTTATAAAGAGTTGTAAGTGATATGTTTGTATGAAGTGTAAATATATATAGAAAATAGCCATTCTAGTTATAAATATATATAGTAAATAGTCATGATAGTTGTAAATATGTAATGTTTCTATTAGAATTATATTGATGTTAATGAACCAGAGTTTGGTAGGAGCTAAGGGAATCTTTAAGATTGATATAATTTATCTGATGCAGTTTGCATCAAGAGTTTATTGATTTAAAATGGGCTTGGCATAGCTAAGGCTGCTATAGACATCATAAGATTCATTCCAAAATAGATATGCCATCTTTATCATCCTCTACTCCTGTACATGGAGGTGTGGCAGCTATGGAGATCCCTGTTAATGGTTGTAAGCTCAATAGGAACCTGGGCCAGAGCTGAGTTAAACTCAGTTACCCCTCCTGCCAGAGACTGATAAAGATGGGCAACTTTCTCTTGTTAGCTTCCAGCCTAAGAAAGATTATGCTTGATGGAAATCATATCTTCATGGTGGGAAATGGAAGAAATAATCATGGAGAATGACCTAAAACAGATTGCAGTCTATCTGATGGGGCTTGAGGTCCTCTGTAAAATTAAGAGGAGGGACCTGTGGGAGCCCACAAAAGTTTTCTAGAGAGATCTGAGCTTGTTTTACATAGCAGGGCTGCATCAGGGAATGGCTTGACCATGTACTTTGTCACCAGGTGTCTAGGATGGTCTACACTTGGCTATGCTGGAGGAGGTCTTTTGCTCTGCCACTTGACATTTCTTTAAAAGCCCTTTAGTAGAGATAAGAGAGGCTGGTGGGTTTTGACCTAGGCCCTCCTGAGCTATCCTGTGTTTCTAACTGTCTCTCTCTTCTGTATTTCTATCTACAGCTACTCACTTCTCCCTCCTGAAGAGTACTCTGGGGAAAAACAAGGAGCTGGTCTCCCTCACCAAGGTCAAATGTAAGTCTTAAAGAGTGAAGACCAGTTGACTACCTTGAAGAAGATGGTGGTTTTAAAGTAGTCTCTCCCCAATACCCCCACCCATTGCAGCCCCAGCTGCAGGTCAGCAGGCAAGACTCCTGCAAGCAGTCCTAACTACCACCACCCGACATGGGACCCTGTAATGTACAAGCCACACTCTGTCCCCCAAAACCCGCCCATCCCCCAACAACACAACTGTTCCCTGAGACACAGACTCTGCTAGCTCTGTATTGGACCAAGAGGTGAGTAACTGTTTTCCCCAGCCAGTCACCCCAGCCTCTAGGCCCTAGGACCAGGGGCACAACTCATGCCCCAACAACACCACCCATTGCAGCCCCAATTGCAGGCCAGTAGGCAAGACTCCTGTGAACAGATCTTCCCACCATCCCCCCACTCATTGGACCCTGCAATCTACAAGTCTCACTCTGTCCCCCAAACCCACCCATCCTGATGGGTGATGTCATTTTGTATGCCATGAATATGTGTTGCTCTGATTGGTTGATAAATAAAATGCTGATTGGCCAATAGATAGGCAGGAAGTATAGGCAGGACAAGCAGACAAGCAGAATTCTGAGGAGAGGAAGGCTGGGTCAGGAGTTGCCAGCCAGACACAGATGTGAAGGCAGAACTGAGTAAAGGTACCAAGCCATGTGGCTAAACATAAAGAAAAATTATGAGTTAGTTTAAGTGTAAGAGCTAGTCAGTAATAAGCCTTAGCTAATGGCCAAACAGTAGTTATAATTAATATAAGCCTCTGTGTGATTATTTTATAATAGACCGTGGGACTGTGGGTGAAAGATTTGTTCTGACTGCAGGCCAGGTGGAACATAGGAAAACTTAAAACTACACCATCCCCCTGAGGCCCAAGCAGCACCCTGAGACACTGCCAGTGTCAATTAGACCAAGAATGGCTCCCTGAGACACAGACACCATTTGCACCTGTTGGAGGAAAAGATGGGTAGACATCAGTGCAAGAATACATTCAATGACACAAAGATCTATATGGCACCACAAGAACCTGGCAGTTCTACTACAGTATGACCTGAACATCTCAACATAGATGAAAACAAAAAAAATGACTTTATGAAAATGATAGAGGCCTTCAAAGAGGAAATGAAAAATTCCTTTAAAGAAATCAAGGAAAAGACAAACAAAAAAATTGGAAGAATTCAACAAATCCCTTAAAGAAAGTCAAGAAAAAGGAATCAATTAGGAGAAGGAAACAGTCCAATACTTAAAAATTGAAATAGAGGCAATGAAGAAGACACAAACTGAGGAAATGCTAGAAGTGGAAAATCTGAGCAAATGAACAAGAACTACAGAAGTAAGCATAACCAACATAATGCAAAAGATAGAAGATAGAATCTCTGGTATTGAAGATATGATAGAGGAAATAGAATTGTCATTCAAAGAAAACATTAAAGCCAACAAAATCAGAACATAGACATCTAGGACACCATGAAAAAAACCAAACCTAAAAATAATAGGGATAGAAGAAGGAGGAAAAATACCAGCTCAAAGGCACATAAAATATATTCAACAAAATCATAGAAGAAAATTTTCTCAACCTAAAGAAGGAAATGCCTATGAAGATATAAGAAGCTTACAGAACACCAAATATACTGGACCCCCCCCCCCAACTCCCCCAAAAAGTCCCCTCACCACATAGTAATCAAACCACTAAACAGACAGAATTAAGAAAGAATATTAAGAGCTGCAAAAGAAAAAGGCCAAGTAACATATAAAGGCAGACCCATTAGAATAAGACCCAACTTCTCAATGGAGAGTATGAAAGCCAGAAAATCCTGGACAGATGTTATGAAGACACTAACAGACCAGATATGCCAGCCAATACTATTATACAAAGCAAAACTCTCAATCACCACAGACAGAGTAAACAAGATATACTATGACAAAACCAGATTTAAACAATACCCATTCACAAATCTAGTCTTACAGAAAGCACTAGAAGGAAAAATCCAACCTAAGGAAGTTAGATGCACCCATGAAAGCACAGGCAATAGATAATTTCACACCAATAAATCTCAAAGAAGGGAAACACACACACACACACACACACACACACACACACACACACACACTACCACCAAAAAATAACAGAGATTAATAATCACTGGTTATTAATATCCCTTAATATCAATGGACACAATTTGCCTATAAAAAGACACATGCTAACAGAATGGATATAAAAACAGGATCTATCTTTCTGTGCATACAAGAAACAAAAGATGTCAGAAAATGGAAAGATCTCCCATGCTCATGGATAGGCAGGACTAACATAGTAAAAATGACAATTTTACCAAAAGCTATCTACAGATTCAATGCAATCCCCATCAAAATACCAACACAATTCTTCACAGACCTGGAAAGAATAATACTCAACTTCGTATGGAAAAACAAAAAACCCAGGATAGCCAAAAGAATCCTGCACAATAAAACAACCTCTGGAGGCATCACGATCCCTGACTTCAAGCTCTACTATAGAGCTACAGTAATAAAAACAGCTTGGTACTGGCACAAAAACCGTCATGTGGACCAATGGAATCAAATTGAAGACCCTGACATTAATCCGCACACCTATGAACATATAATTTTTGACAAAGAAGCCAAAAGTGTACAATGGAAAAAAGAAAGCATCTTCAACAAATGGTGCTGGTATAACTGGATATCAATGTGTAGAAGGCTGCAAATAGACCCATATCTATCACCGTGCACAAAACTTAAGTCCAAGTGGATCAAAGACCTCAACATAAATCCAGCTACTCTGAACCTGCTAGAAGAGAAAGTAGGAAGTAGTCTTGAATGCATTGGCATAGGAGATCACTTCCTAAATATAACACCAGTAGCTCAGACACTGAAACAATCAATCAATGGGACCTCTTGAAACTGAGAAGCTTTTGTAGAGCAAAGGATACAGTCAACAAGGCAAAGCGACAGCCCACAGAATGGGAAAAGGTCTTCACCAACCCCACATCTGACAGAGGACTGATATCCAGAATATATAAGGAACTCAAGAAATTAGACATCAAAATGCCCAACAGTCCAATTAAGAAATGGGCTATAGAACTAAACAGAGAATTCTCAGCAGAGGAAACACAAATGGCTGAAAGACATTTAAGGAATTGCTCAACATCCCTAATCATTAGGGAAGTGCAAATCAAAACAACTCTGAGATACCACCTTACGCCAGTCAGAATGGCTAAGATCAAAAACACTGAAGATACCTTGTACTGGAGAGGCTGTGGAGCTAGGGGAACTCTCCTCCACTGCTGGTGGGAATGCAAGCTTGTACAGCCACTTTGGACATCTCAAAGTCAAAGACACATACTACCTCAGCGTAAAGGGTTGGGAAAAGACTTCAATCAAATAGACTTAAAAAGCAAGCTGGTATAGCTATCCTATTATCTAACAAAATAGATTTCAAACTAAATTTCAAACTAAAATTAATCAAAAGATATCAAGAAGGACATTACAAATTACAGGAAAAAAATCCATCAAGATGAAGTCTCAGTTCTCGATATTTATGCCCCAAATACAAGGGCATCTACATGTGTAAAAAAAAAAAAAAAAACATTGCTAAAGCCTAAATTGCACATCAAATCCAGCACACTAATAGTGGGAGACTTCAACACCTCACTCTCACCAATGGATCTGCCAGACAGAAACTTAAGAAAGAAATAAGGAAACTAACAGATGTTATGACTCAAATGGACTTAATAGAAATCTATAGAACATTCTACCCAAACACAAAAAAATATACATTCTTCTTAGCACCTCCATGGAACCTTCTCTAAAACTGATCACATACTTGTTTACAAAGCATATATCTCAACAGATACAAAAAATATTGGAATAACCTTCTGTATCTCATTGGATCACCATGGCTTAAAGTTAGTATTCAACAATACAAATTACAGAAAGCCTACAAACTCATGGAAACTGAACAATGCTCAACTGAATCACCACTGGGTCTAGGAAGAAATAAAGAAAGAAATTAAACACTTCCTAGAATTCAATGAAAATGAATGTACAACATACCCAAACTTATGGGACACTATGAAAGCAGCACTAAGAGGAAAATTCATAGCACTAAATGCCCACATAAAGAAGCTGAATAAATCTCACACTAGCCACTTAACAGCACACCTGAAAGCTCTGTAAAAAAAAGAAGCAAACTCACTCAGGAATAATAGATACCAGGAAATAATCAAATTGAAGGCTGAAATCAATAAAATAGAAACAAAGAGAACAGTAGAAAGAATCAATGTATTGGTGAAATTATTAAGGACACTGCACATAGTTAAAAGGGAGGTTTAATTAGTGGCATAACTTACAAATGAAGGGATAGGTAGGTTGCAGGGTCTGGGGAAGATGTAGCTCAATCTGGCGGTGTTCTCTGGAGAACTCTGCCCAGTCTACCTCTAGCTTCCAGGGTCCAGGAACCAAGAGAGGGTGTTGCATCTGGATCTCAGGTCTTCAGGGCCCTCTCTTGGCCCCGCCTTGTAGGCGTGACAGTTACTGAAGCCTCAATGGGGGTTGGAACTTCCAGATCAAAGCTGGAATGGCTACCCACTACATTTCCCCGTTTTGTCTAAATAAGAAGGTTCTAACTTAATACAAGACTATATACAAAGGAATGGTTATCAAATATTGTCCAGGAGTAATGAGGGATCATGACCTAGATACGATGGAACTACAATCAATTCGAACAATATCAAGCAAGAAACACATTCTAAAATCTAGAGAAGTCTAGAGCGTAGGTAAATGGTATGTTACAAAGATCATTCCAAAAGGTGTCCTATCCTAAAGAACCTGAATCTAATACTTAATATGCTCTAAGATAATATATATATTATATATATACTAAGTATATATATATACTAAGTTGTAACTATAACTGCTAGTCTTCAATCCCTCTAAAGACCTGAGAAGGAATATAATGGTACCTAAGAAATGGAAGATGGATGCAAGCAACTTTCGGGAATCTTGCAAGAATAGACAGAGACAGCTGGCAGCCTGGACAGTCACCTAAAGTTTCTCAGCATTGTTGGTGCATTCAAATTGGCTACAGGCCTAGAGTATTTGACAGACCATTTTTAGAAGCAAGAATTCTAAAAGACCATCTTATCCTGTCTTGGCAGAGTTCAGAAGTCACTTTTCTTTGTGTCCCGCTTGTCCAGAAGGACAGCACTCGTATTGTCAGCAGTTGAGGCAAGGGCAGTTCTTTGCCCAGTAGGCCGTTTTGTGCCAAGAAGACAAACTTTCAAATGGAAATGTCTTAGAAGCCCAACGTTCTCTCATCAAATTGGTGCTGCCAGGAGCAATTGTGTCTCACATCAACAGAATTCTAAGTTATTTAAATGCCATATTCTCTAGGTCTATGAAGTGTTTGAAGATTACCTGTCCATCCGACCTATGTATTTGTAAATCTGGATACCCTAACTAACGTAACTGTGGAGATGACAAGCATAGGTGACTATAAATCTATAAGTCTTATCTACTGAAATAACCTAAGGACTAAGGCTTCATGTAAATAAGGTAGACAGTCTATAAGCAAATGTACGGTAAAGGACAATGACTTCAAAATTGTGACAATACACAAGATATTTATACCAGAGGTAGGAATGTATAGTGCAATAAGCAATATGACAATAATCTTAAATATATATCAATATACAGAATATCCTAAATAGAAGTAGAACATACATAAAGTATGACAGATTTAAATTTACATTTGCATCAATATACAAATATTTCAAATAAGAGTAGAAATATATGTACATTATAACAAATAATAGTTCTGTATTTGTATCAATATACAAATTATATTGAACAGGAATATATAAATAGTTTACATTTGTATCAACATATAAGAATCCATAACAGTGCAAATTACAGTGCAAATTATCTAAGGTTGCTATTTTACTAAATTTGTTTACTAGTATACACAATAATCTACCATAATATCTTATACCTATCCATTCCATTTCTTTTTTTTTTTTTGAGACACTTTTTCTTTTCTTAAGGAGAATACTGAGTTTAATATTTTCTTCCACCCCCAACCCTATAACCATCATCCATAACCCTGAGAAATATGAAACCTTAGGGAGAAGAGCTGTCGTTTTCTTAGAATTGCTTCCTGCTGTTTAGAGGGTGATGGTATCTCTGTTGGGTACTGTGAGAAAGCTCAGATAGTTAAATCTCAGTTAGACTAACTGTAGGTTCTGCAGCAAGTCTTAGAGTAATGGGTAAGATTGTCTGAAATTCTGGCAAGAAGTGTAGTATGATGATGATTACCATGACATCATTCTGGATTGGGTAGAGTTGTTATTGTTTGGTCCCATCTTCCTTCTGGAGACTTTAGAGATTGCTATTGGAAAAACTTATTTTTTATCAAAATGGAAAGTTTGGATTTAAAGAGGACATAACATGTAAGAAAGGATTCTGAGAGATCAAGAGTAAGCATCAAGAGAATTAGAATCTTGAAGACAATGGTTCTTTTTAATGGTTTCCTTCTGTCCCACACCAGAGGGCTCTTCTGATATGGGAATGAAGAATCTCTCAACCTTTTCTTTTATCAATATGCTTGGGTTTAGAGAAGGAGTGAGCCAATTCCACCTCCAAAGTCAGCTTGGTTTATAATTGAATTGGAACCACAACTATTTTAGATTAATAGAGATATAGATGTTAGACAGTGAGATTTTACCCTGTGTAGACTGGTACCAATAGATTCTTATTTCTGCTGTAAACATCTGGATATCCAAGGCCTTATGATTTCTGGAAGATGGGTATTTCCATTATCCTGGAAAGACAAAAACAGAACCCTACCCCATCATTTGATTGTTAAATTTTTCTTACAACTTGTAGGGATGTCATATTGGTGGATGATCTTTTACTTCTCCTCATCAAGGGGTTTCTCCTGTTTGAATCGAATTTTTATTAATTTTGTTGGTATCCATAGCTTTTCTTCTCCTGCAGAAACAAAAGCAAAACCGCTTCCCCAATGTAGAACATATCCAGGTTTCCATTCTGAGGTCAGCACATCCTTGAAATAAATTGGTTGGTTTAGCTCAGGAGTTTTGTCTGTCGTCCAATGTCTCTCTGCAGCTGTTGTTCCTTTCTCATCTGCATTGAGAAAATTCAGGGTTAATAAAGCACTATGCAATCTATTTCTAGGAGTCATTGTTACCTGTTGCTGTTTATTTAGCATATCCTTTAAAGTCCTATTGGATCTTTCTATGACTGCTTGGCCTGTGAGATTGTGTGGTATACCTGTAACATGCTTTATATTGTAATAAGCAAAGAACTGTCTCATTTTTATTGGAGACATATGCTGGGGCATTGTCTGTCTTAATTTGTACAGGTATTCCCATGATGGCCATAACTTCTAATAGGTGTGTAATCACAGAATCAGCCTTTTCAGAACTCATAGGAGATGCCCACTGAAATCCTGAATAGGTGTCAATGGTATGGTGTACATACTTTAATCTTCCAGTTCTGTAAAATGAAACACATCCATCTGTCAAATTTCATTTCTTTGTATGCCTTTTGGATTGCTCCCTGCAGGCAATGGAGTTTGGTTATAGATGGAACAAGTAGGACATTTTTTCACAATATCCTTAGCTTGTTGCCAAGTGATGGAGAAATCCTTCTTCAAATCTTTGCTATTTTCATGGTTTTTCTTATGAAATTCTGAGGCTTCAAGAACATTACCTATTAGTACCTGATCAATCTCATCATTACCTTGTGCTAGAGGTCCTGGTAGACCTGTATGGGATCTGATATGTGTTATATATATAGGATGTTCCCTTTTTCTGATGATTTCCTGCAATTGTATGAATAATGAAATTAATTCGGTATTATCAGGAATAAATTCAGCAGTTTAAATATGTAAAACAACTCTCTCTGCATATTGAGAGTCAGTGACTATATTGAGAGGTTCTGTGAAGTCCATCAGTACCATAAGAATGGCATACAGTTCTGCCTTTTGTACAGAGCTGTATGGACTTTGTACCACTTTACTTAAGACTCCTGATTTATATCCTGCTTTCCCTGATTTATTTGCATCAGGGAAATGTATAGAATGTGAGGACTGCAGAAATAGGTTTTTGTACAAAGTATTGGCACAAGGTAGGGCTGTTTAACATTCCCTGTGGGAGGACCTTCTATTGATATCTCTTGACTGGCTGAGAATTGTTATAATTAGGTACTATGAATGCAATTTTTTTCTATCATTTTCTAGTAAGGGTATGGTAAAGAAACAGTATTTTAAGTCAATAACTATTATAGGCCATTCTTTGGGTAGCAGAAAGGGCAAGGGTATCCCAGTCTGTAGGGAGCCCATTGGCTGAATTATTTTATTAATAGCTCTCAGATCTGTCAGCATTCTCCAATTACCAGACTTTTTTTAAATAACAAATACAGGAGAATTCCAAGGGCTGGTAGATTCTTTACTGTGTTGAGCATTTAACTGCTCTTGAACCAGCTGTTTTAAAGCTTGTAGCTTCTCTTTTGTCAAAGGCCATTGTCCAACCCAGACAGGTTTATTAGTTAGCCATTGTAAAGGTAAGGCAGTTGGTACTTCTGAGAGTTCAACAGCAGTTGTGCTCTGTTTGTGTATAGCCTGAATGGTTGGTGACTGTTTTTTATAGCATGTTATGATATTATTCCTAGAAACATGCATTGGTCTGTATTCCTTTTCTGAGAGTGTGGGAATTTTAATCTGGGTATTCCACTGTTGTAACAGATCTCAGCCCCAAAGATTTACTGCTACATTTGCTACATATGGCTTCAGCCTTTCTCTTTGTCCTTCTGGCCCTATGTATTCAACCCATCTCGAACTCTGTTTTATCTGAGATAGAGTGCTAATCCCTAAAAATTGGACATCTACCTCTTGAAGAGGCCAATTTGGATGCCATGATTTTGGTGTAATTATAGTCACATCCACACCTGTGTCTACCAGGCACTCCAGAACCAGGCCATTAATTCGAATTCTAAGCTTTGGTCTTTGTTCATTTATGGAAGTCTGTCAAAATATTTGTTCTATTGTGTTCTTTGTAAACTGTGATTCATCTATCAGGGCTGTTTTATCATTGTAGTATCGGTTTTTACATTAGGCATTGGTTTATTCAGTTGTCCTGGAAAGGAATTTCTTCCACAGTGGCTGGGAATGTTTGTACTACATTTGATTTGGGGGTCTGCAAGAGGCCCCCTGAGGTGTTTCCCACCAGTAAAGGGTTGCCTCGTATATCTGTTTTTGATCTGCACTCACTGGTCCAATGTCAGCCTTTGCCATATCTTCTACATAATCCAGGAGGTGGTTGGAGTCTCCTGTTTAGGTTATTCCTAAAAGGTGTATTACTTTTAGGAGTACCCCAAGTACAGTTTTTACTTATATGACCTGGTGTACCACATTTAAAACATTTGGTACCATGGTGCCTTCTTTCACCTCTGGGATTTGTCTCTCTTATCCAAGCCTCATTACTGTAGTTAAGAGACTCAACACCATTAGTATACTGAATCCATTCTTCCAAAGGAGCTGATCTGATCTTTAATGGTGTAAGTATTCTCCTACATTCTGCATTAGCATTGTCGAACGCCAAGGACTCAGTTAATACTTTTCTTAATTCTTTATCTGATACAGCTTTTGTTATAGCTGTGTTCAGCTTTTGTAAAAAAATCAGTGAAGGGTTTGTGTGGTCCCTGAAATATCTTTGTGTATACCTCAGTTGGTTTTCCAGGTTCTGGAATTTTTTCCCAAGCATTTAGAGCTGCTGTACGGCATAGGGATATTGTATGCTCATCATAAGTGGCTTGTACATTCCTGTCAGTGAAACATCCCTCACCAAGTATTTGATCTTGGGAGATCACAAAACCTCTGAGTTTACTTTGTTGTTCTAAATTTTTTGCCTCTTCTCTCAACCAGCTTTTCCACTGTAACTGCTGGCTATATTTTAGAACAGCTGAAATTAACTGATACCAGTCATCTGGAATGATTCTATGTGAGGTAGACCACGAATTTAACATCTGTTTTACATATGTGGGGTGTATCCCATACATAACTATTGCTTCCTTTATATTTTTTAAGTCTCTTGTTGAAATTGGTTGTAATGTATATGTATTATATGGCTCAGGGTGTGTGTCATCTGCTGGCTTCTCATGGATGATAACAGGATAAGCCATTGTATGAGAGCCATTTGGAGATGTTAAAACCTCTATGTTCTTGCCCTTTTGTTTATTAGGTCCCTTGTCATGTTTACTGAGAGTTTCTTTCAGGGCTTGCAAATGAGCACCTAGGGTCTGTTCTAGGGAGTGAACCTCCTCTCTTGCAAGGGACTCCAGATTTCTCATGGAATCATGGAAGTTTTTATGTTCTTTAGAAACATATGATTCCATGGACCTTATCTTATCAATTAATGATAATCTTTCTTCCTTATATAGTGTCTAGAGAGTTAGTGTTCTATCCATTAAATATTAAGATCAATTTTGGGTACAAGCCTGTTTTGTAAATCCTGATTAGCAGATTCCAGAGAAAAAAAATCTTTTTTTGTAGGCCTTCATTGCTATCTTTTAAAGCCTGTGTCAGTCCCAATAATGACTCATCTTTGTTCTTATTATTAAACCAGTGTTTGAACACTGTGTGAATTATTATGATGAATGTCAAAATGGTACAGGCCAGATATGCCTTAGGAAGGTCGTATATTTCCAGGAAAATGTCATTCATCATACCAGCAAAAAGGTTTTTAAATTCTTGTGAGGTAATGTTGTTGGCCATATTATAAGAATTACTCAAAATTTGTTAGTCAATTTTAAGCTTTAAAATTATCAAGTACTTTTACTTGAAATAATACGCTTGTTCTAGCTTAAGTTTTATGGTTTTGGGGGGTGTAGTAGCACTTTTTAGCCAGCAGGAGGCATTGGTACAGCTTCAAAGCAGGGCCTGCTGGCGACTTTGGCTGGAGGCATCTGAGGGCAGGAGTCCAGATGGTGGGGAGTCAGCACTCAGGGAGAAGGGAAATGCCTCACTCACAGCAGTTTTTCGCTGGTCTGGGGGCTAAGCTAGGGAACTGAGACCAGACTAGCTGCTCCCTTTTTCAGGAAAGGAACCGTGTAGGCGTTCCCTGGTTGTATGGAACTTTGCAGGCGGGTTTAAGTACCCGCCAGCAGGGGAGGAGGCTGAGGATGGGAGCCACCCAGGCCTTTGGAATTTGCCCCATGTGAGTGCCAGATATTTGTGAAATTATTAAGGCCACTCCACGTAGTTAAAAGGGAGGTTTATTTAGTGGTGTAACTTACAAATGAAGGGTTGCAGGGTCTGGGGAAGACATAGCACAGTCCAGTGGTGTTCTCTGGAGAACTCTGCTCAGTCTATCTCTAGCGTCCAGGGTCCAGGAACCAAGAGAAGGCGGCACATGTGGGTCTTCAGGGTCCTCTCTTGGCCCCACCTTGTAGGTGTGACAGTTACTGAAGCCTCAATGGGGGTTGGAACTTCCAGATCAAAGCTGGAATGGCTACCCACTACATCAATGAAACAGAGAGTTCATTCTTTGAGAAAATCAATAAGATAGACAAACCCTTATCCAAATTAACCAAAAGGCAGAGAGAGAATATCTAAATTAACAAAATCAGAAATGAAAAGAAGACATAACAACAGACAACGAGGAAATCCAGAGAATCATCACATCATACTTCAAAAACCTGTACTCCACAAAACTGGAAAATATAAAAGAAATGGACAATTTTCTGTATAGGTACCACATACTCAAATTAAATCAAGACTAGATAAACAATTTAAATAGACCTATAATCCCTAAGGAAATAGAAGCAGCCATTAAAAGTCTCTCAATCAAGAAAAGTCCAGGGTCAGATGGTCTCAACACAGAATTCTACTAGAATTTCAAAAAAGAGCTAATACAAATATTCTTCAAATTGTTCCACACAATAGATACAGAAGGAACATCATCACACTCTTTTTTATTAGCCTACAATTACTCTAATACCCAAACCACACAAAGATACAACAAAGAAAGAGAATTACAGACCAATCTCCCTCATGAATATTGATGCAAAAATACTCAATAAAATACTGGCAAACCAAATCCAAAATCACATTAAGAAATCATCCACTATGATCAAGTAAGCTTCATCCCAGAGATACAGGGATGGTTCAACATATGAAAATCCTTCAATGTAATCCACCATATAAACAAACTGAAAGAAAAAAAATCACATGATCATCTCATTAGATTCTGAAAAAGCCTTCCACAAAATTCAACACACCTTCATGATAAAGGTCTTGGCATGATCAGAATACAAGGAACATACCTAAACATAATACAGGCAATTTACAGCAAGCCAACATCCAACATCAAATTAAATGGAGAGAAACTCAAAGTGATTCCATTTAAATCAGAAACAAGCCAAGGCTGTTCACTCTCCCCCTATCTATTCAACATAGTACTTGAAGTTCTAGCTAGACCATTAAGAAAACAAAAGGAGACCAAGTGGATAAAAATGGGAAAGGAAGAAGTCAAACTTTCACTATATGGAGACGGTGTGACAGTATACATAAGCAACTCCAAAACTCCTACCAGGGAACTCCTACAACTAATAAACACTTTCAGTAATGTGGTGGTATACAAGATTAACTAAAAAAAAAAAAATCAGTAGCCCTCCTATATGGAAATGATAAATGGGCCGAGAAAGAAATCAAAGAAACATCACCCTTTACAATAGCCACAAATATTATAAAATACTTTGTGATAACTCTAACCAAGCAAATGGAAGACCAGTATGACAAGAACTTTAAGACTTTGAAGAAAGAAATTGAAGAAAACATCAGAATGTGTAGACAGCACCAATATAATAAATGTGATAATCTTATCAAAAGCAATCTACACATTCAATGCAATCCCCGTCAAAATCCCAACATAATTCTTTACAGACCTTGAAAGAACAATACTCAACTTCATATGGAAAAATAAACACACAAAAAAAACAGTATACCTAAAACAATCCTATACAATAAAGCAACTTCTGGAGGCATCATCACCCCTGATTTCAAGCTCTTCTATAGAGCTATAGTAATAAAAATAGCTTAGTATTGACATAAAAACTGATATGTGGAACAATGAAATCAAATTGAATACCCTGACATTAATCCACACCTATGAACACCTGATTTTTAACAAAGAAGCCCAAAGTGTACAATGTAAAGAAGAAAGCATCTTCAACAAATGGTGCTGGCATAACTGGATGTCTACATGAAGAAGACTGCAAATAGATCCATATCTATTGCCATGCACAAAATTCAAGTCCAAATGCATCAAAGACCTCAATATAAATCCAGTTACACTGAACCTGATAGAAGAAGTAGGAAATAACCTTGAATGCATTGACACAAGAGAATACTTCCTAAATATGATACCAGTAGCGCAGATACTGAGAACAACAATTAATAAATGGGACCTCTTGAAACTGAGAAGCTTCTGTAAGGCAAAGGACACAGTAAATAAGACAAAATGACAGCCTATAGAACTGGAAAGGTAAGAACCCCTTACCTTTCTTTATCAACCCCACATCTGACAGAGGACTGATCTCCACAATATGTAAAGAACTCAAGAAATTAGACGTCAAAATACTAAACAACCCAATTAAAAAATGGGCTACAGATCTAAATAGAGAATTCTCAACAGAAGAATCTCAAATGGCTGAAAGACATTTAAAGAATTGCTCAATATCATTAGTAATCAGGGAAATGCAAAAAATCAAAATGAATCTGAGATACCACCTTACACTGGTCAGAATGGGTAAGCTCAAAAACACTGATGACAGCTTATGTTGGAGAGATATGGAGCAAGGGGAGCACTCCTCAACTGCTAGTGTGAGTATAAATTTGTGCAGCCACTTCGGAAATCAGTATGGTGACATCTCAGAAAATTGGGAATCAATTTACCTCAAGACACAATGATACCATTTTGGGGCATATTCCCCAAAGATATCTACCACAGGCACATATGTTCACTGCAGCTTTATTCATAATAACCAGAACTTGGAAACAAACCAGTTCCCCTTCAACCAAAAAAAATGGATAAAGAAAATGTAGTACATATACACAATGGAGTATTACTCAGCTGTAAAAAATAATAACATAATAAAATTTGCAGGCAAATGGACAGAACTAGAAAATAGCATCCTGAGTGAGGTAAACCACATTCAGAAAGACAAACATGGTATGTACTCACTCATAGGTGGATACAAGATGTAAAGCAAAGGATAACTAGACTATAACCCACAGCTCCAGAGAAACTAGGTAACGAGGACCCTATGAGGGATGCATGGATTGCCCTGGGAAAGGGAAATAGATGAGATCTCCTGAGCAAACTGGGAGCAAGGGGAGGCAATAAAAGTGCAGGGATAAAGGATGAGAGCATGAAGAAATGGGATGATTGAACTGGGGGAGGGATGGAGTGGGAGAGTAAGGAAAGAGATATATTGATAGATATTATGGGGTTAGGAAGAAACCTAGTGCTAGGGAAATTTTCAGGAATCCACAAGGATGACCCCAGCTTAGACTACTAGCAATAGTGGAGAGGTAGAACTGGTCTACCCTGGTAATCACGTTGGTGAATACCCTAACTGCCATCATAGAGCCTTCATCCAGTAACTGATGGAAGCAAATGCTGAGATCCCCAGCCAAGCACCAGATTGAGCTACAGGAGTCCAGTTTAAAAGAAGGAAGAGGGATTATATGAGCAAGTGGGGGTCAAGTTCATGATGGGGAAATCTACAGAGACAATTGAACCAAGCTCATGAGAACTCATGAACTTTAGAATGACAGCTGTGGACCCCGCATGGGACTGGACTATGCCCTCTGCTTGGTCTGTTAGAGGGGTGCCTGGCAGTGGAATCAGGATCTATCCCTGGTGCATGAGCTGGCTTGTTGGAGCCCATTAGCTATGGTGGGATGCCTTGCTCAGGCTTGATGCATGAGGGAGGGGCTTGGTCCTGCCTCAACTGAATATAGCAGGCTTTTCTGACTCCTCATGGGAAGCCTTAACCTTTTGGAGGAGGGGTTGGGGATGGTTCGGGGGAAGGAGACTGGGGGGACTGGGAGGAGGGATTAGAGTGGAATCTGTGGTTGGTATACAAAATGAATAACAAAATTTCTTAAAAAAAGAGAGGTAAGTAGTTAGACATCTTAAATCAGCTTCTGTTAAACTGAGTAAATCTTTATAAAAATATATTTTATCATCATGTATAGTATATTTTAAACCAGATTTGAGTCATATATATGGTATGTTGTAGCAGATATAACTTTAAGTTTTTATCATTATCTATACAAATCCAAAGTGTTTGAGACCTGTCCTTAGTCTAGAAGGGAGACACAATGTTAAGCAGAAGGCTCAGGAGGACTAACAAGTTTTATGATTGTTGCTTTATGCCATGTGCCCATCTTAACATGGTGAAGTCATATGGTATGTACCCTTTAATAATAGTAATACTGGCAGCCATGTGACTGCTTATATCTTGATGAGGTTATCTCTTAAGATGGAGGAGAGTCACATGGTTTCTATTTAGATACATTTATTTTTTTCTAAATGACAGTTGAATCTAAGTTACATGTACACTATGTTCTAAACTAGAATTGAGTCACATATCTATTATGTTGTAGCAAGTTAAAATTATCTACAGATAGGCTTTAACTATACGCCTTTTGTTATAAATTTAAAGCCAAATTTTGTTACATATTTTATAGATTTTTAACCATACTCAATGAACAACTCTAATCTTGAGATAAGAGTTTGCAGCTTAATCTTAAGAAAGATTATTTTGATAGCAGAGTACAAAGAAATCATAGAGGTAAAGATTTAAGAGTGGAAAGTCATAGAACCTTAGAGATAAAAAACTTAGGATCATTTGCTTGACAGAAGTTATTACAATCTGAGAGAACTTGGAAATCAAGTGCACCGATTTTGAGCCATTGATCTGTGTTGAGGCCAAGTTGTAGTAATAAAATCGGAGACCATGGAGGAAGAGAGTTGCAAAGTGGAACATCTTTCAGGGGAGGGGTGTTTCTCTAAGCTCTGAGGGAGCTGAGATAGAAGTAAGCTGCTTGACTGCAGGCTGGAGCTGAGCAGGAGAGTGCTGGAGAAAGGGAGTCAGTAAGTGTCTTTTTGAGAGACCCAGATGGGTGTAGAAAGTTGCCCATGTGTTAGGTGGCCCAGAAGACCTTAGAAGCAGGCTCTAGAAGCCAGAGAATTTGTTATGCAGCTCCAAGTGGGAGGAGACAAGGAAAAGAGTCCCAGGCTGCCACAGGGAGAACTGTAGCTCCCCAGAGAGACCCAGAGTGGTACTGCAGGGGGGAGATAGCAGGAGGAAAGATAGATGTTCATGTGAATGTGGAGGCCAGAGGCATAGCAGGCTGCAGCAGCCAGAGAGGTACCCATGTGGATGGTATTAAAGGGAGATGCAGCAGGCCAGAGAGAAACGTGAAAGCGGTAGAGGGGATCACATTCTGTGAGTGGCAGAAGCCAGCATAAACGAATGATCCATACATACCTTAGGAGAGTCAGATCAGCACCTTGGTTTGAAATGGCCAAGTTCCCCAGAAGGGAGCTTTTTCTTGCCATTCCTGGATTTTGGCACCAAATTAATTAAAAAATAATAATAAATAGGAAAAAAAAGAGTGGTCTATTTGGGGGGCTGAGAGCTTAGCACAGTAGCAGAGCACTGGTTTGAGGACCTAGCACATTGACTTGGGGCAGGATGCATAATCTGATTTTGTGAAGTTTCCTCTTAAATTTCCAGCATCTCTATATCTCTGACTTCATCATTCACTCAATATCACCAAAAAATGAAACTAAACTGAAACAAAACAAAAAACCAATGAAGAAAGGAAGAAGGAAGGAAGGGAAAAAAAACAGATTTGGGTTGAGATTGTGTCAGGTAAAATGCATTAAATACCAACCAAAATATTTTCCAGGATTAAATTAAATGAATAATAATCATAATGAAACCCAAGATATACTATCAAATAAAGAAAAAGATGGGTGAGTAGACAGAATTAGATGCACTTACTTGATCTCTCACCACTGTGCTGGGTTGCATCCTTCTTCACTTTTCTGCTTTTAAAGATCTGTGTAGATGCACATTACATAGTTCCTCTGAAAATACAGTTTATGGACTTCTTTTCTCAGCACCCCATAGAAACATCTCTAAAATTGAACACATACTTGGTCACAAATCAGATCTCAACAGATGAAAAAATATTGGAGCCGGGCGGTGGTGGTGCACGCCTTTAATCCCAGCACTCGGGAGGCAGAGGCAGGTGGATCTCTGTGAGTTCGAGGCCAGCCTGGGCTACCAAGTGAGCTCCAGGAAAGGTGCAAAAGCTACACAGAGAAACCCTGTCTTGAAAACCCCCCCCCAAAAATATTGGAATAACCTCCTGTATTTTATCAGATCACCATGGCTTAAAGTTAGAATTCAACAACAGAAATTACAGAAAGCCTACAAGCTCATGGAAACTGAACAATGCTCAACTGAATCATCACTGGGTCTAGGAAGAAATAAAGAAAGAAATTAAACACTTCCTAGAATTCAATGAAAATGAATGCACAACATACCCAAACTTATGGGACACTATGAAAGCAGCACTAAGAGGAAAATTCATAGCACTAAATGCCCACATAAAGAAGTTGGAGAAGGCTCACACTAGTGACTTAACAGCACACCTGAAAACTCTAGAACAAAAAGAAGCAAACTCACTCAGGAGTAATAGACACCAGGAAATAATCAAATTGAGGGCTGAAATCAATAAAATAGAAACAAAGAGAACAGTAGAAAGAATCAATGAAATAGTTCATTCTTTGAGAAAATCAACAAGATAGACAAAACCTTATCCAAATTAACCAAAAGACAGAGAGAGAATATCCAAATTAACAAAATCAGAAATGAAAAGAAGACATAACAACAGATAATGAGGAAATCCAGAGAATCATCACATCATACTTCAAAAATCTGTACTCCACAAAATTGGAATATATAAAAGAAATGGACAATTTTCTGTATAGGTACCACATACTCAAATTAAATCAAGACCAGATAAACAATTTAAATCCCTAAGGAAATAGAAGCAGTCATTAAGTTTCTCAACAAAAAAAGGAGCCCAGGGCCAGATGGTTTCAGCACAGAATTCTACCAGAATTTCAAAAATAGCTAATACCAATACTCCTCAAATAATTCCACACAATAGAAACAAAAAGAACATTGCCAAACTTTCTACGAGGCTACAATTACACTGATACCCAAACCACACAAAGATGTAACAAAGAAAGAGAACCACAGGCCAATCTCCCTCATGAATATTAGTGTAAAAATACTCAATAAAATACTGGCAAACCCAATCCATGAACACATCAAAAAAAATCATCAACTGTGATCAAGTAGGCTTCATCAAAGAGATGCAGGGATGGTTCAATGTATGAAAATCTGTCAATGTAATTCACCATATAAACAAACTGAAAGAAAAAAATCACATGATCATCTCATTAGATGCTGAAAAAGCCTTTGATAAAATCCAGCATCCCCTCATGATAAATGTCTTGGAGAGATCAGGGATACAAGGAACATACCTTAAAAATAATAAAGGCATTTTACAGCAAGCCAACAGCCAACATCAAATTAAATGGAGAGAAAATCAAAGCAATTCCACTAAAATCAGGAACAAGCCAAGGCTGTCTACTCTCCCCATATCTATTCAATATAATACTCAAAATTCTAACTAGTGCAATAAGACAACATAAGGAGATCAAGGGGATACAAATTGGAAAGAAAGAAGTCAAACTTTTACTATTTGAAGATGATATGATACTATACATAAGTGACCCATAAATTCTACCAGGGAACTCCTACAGCTGATAAATACCTTCAATAATGTGGCAGGATACAAGATTAACTGAAAAAAATCAGTAGCCTTCCTGCAAACAAATGATAAATGGACCAAGAAAGAAATCAGAGAAACATCACCCATTACAATAGCCACAAATAATATAAAATATCTTGAGGTAACTCTAACCAAACAAGTGAAAGACCTGTATAACAAGAACTTTAAGTCTTTGAAAAAAGAAATTGAAGAAGACATTAGAAAATGGAAATATCTCCAATGCTCATGGATAGGTAGAACCAACATAATAAAAATGGCAATCTTACTGAAGGCAATCTACAGATTCAATGTGATAGATGTAGTGGGTAGCCATTCTAGCTTTGACCTGGAAGTTCCAACCCCCATTGAGGCTTCAGTAATGGTCATGCCTACAAGGCAGGACTGAGAGAGGATGCTGAAGACCCGAGATCCAGATGCACAGGCTCCCTTGGTTCCTGGACCCTGGACGCTGGAGCTAGGCCCAGCTAGCTCAGTCGAATAGAGCATGAGACTCTTAATCTCAGGGTTGTGGGTTCAAGCCCCATGTTGGGTGCCAGATATTGGTGAAACTATTAAGGCCACTCCATGTAGTTAAAAGGGAGGTTTATTTTGTGGAGTAACTTACAAGTGAAGGGATAGGCTACAGGGTCTGGGAAAGTTGTGGTGCAGTCCAGCGGTGTTCTCTGGAGAACTCTGCTTTGCCTAGCTCCAGCGTCTAGGGTCCAGGAACCAAGAGAGCCTGTGCATCCGGATCTCGGGTCTTCAGCGTCCTCTCTCAGTCCTGCCTTGTAGGCGTGACCATTACCGAAGCCTCAATGGGGGTTGGAACTTCCAGGTCAAAGCTGGAATGGCTACCCACTACAGATACCCATCAAAATCCGAACACAATTCTTCACAGACCTCAAAATATCAAAACTCAACTTCATATGGAAAAACAAAAAACCTAAGATAGCTAAAACATTCCTTTACAATAAAGCAACCTCTGGAGGAATCATCATCCCTGACTTCAAGCTCTCCTATAGAGCTATAGTAAAAAAAAATAATAATAAGCTTGGTGTTGGCATAAAAACTGACCTGTGGACCAACAGAATTGAATTGAAGACACTGACATTTATCCACACACCTATGAACATCTGATTTTTGACAAAGAAGCCAATACTGCACAGTGTAAAAGAGAAAGCATCTTCAACAAATGGTGTTGGCCTATCTGGATGTCAACATGTAGAGGATTGCAAATAGATCCAGGTCTATTACCATGCACAAAACTCAAGTCCAAATGCATCAAAGACCTCAACATAAATCCTGCTACACTGAACCTGACAGAAGAGAAATTAGGAAGTAGCCTAGAATTCACTGGCACAGGAGATCTTTTCCTGAATATAACAACAGTAGCACAGACACTGAGAGCAACACTTAGTAAATGGGACCTCCTGAAACTGAGAAGTTTCTGTAAGGCAAAGGACATGGTAAATAAGACAAAGTGACAGCCGACAGAATGGGAAAATATCTTCTTCAACTTCACATCTGACAGAAAACTGATCTCCAAAATATGTAAAGAACTCCAGAAACTAGGCATCAAAATACCAAATAATCCAATTTAAAAAATGGGCTACAGAGCTAAACAGAGAATTCTCAACAGAGGAATCTCAAATGGCTGAAAGACATTTAAGAAATTGCTCAATATCTTTAGTCATTAGGGAAATGCAAACGAAAACATCTCTGAGATACCATCTTACACCTGTCAGAATGGATAAGATCAAAAACACTGATGACAATGTATGTTGGAGAGGATGTGGAGGAAGGAGAACACTCTTCACTGTTGGTAGGAACTCAAACTAGTACAGCCACTTTGAAAATCATCATGGCAACTTCTCAAACAATTGGGAATCAATCTTCCTCAAGACCCAGCAATACCATTCTTGGACATATACCTAAGGAATGTTCAATCATAGCACAAGGACATTTGCTCATCTGTGTTCATAGCAACATTATTTGTAATAGCCAGAACTTGGAAACAACCTAGATGCCCCTCAACTGAAGAATGGAAAAACAAAACGTGGTATATATACATGACAGAGAATTACTCAGCTGTAAAAAACAAAACAAAACAAAAAAAAAACTTGACATCATGAAATTTGCAGGGAAACTGCAATGGAACTAGAAAGTACCTTCCTCAGTGAAGTAACCCAGACTCGGACAGTCAAACATGATATGTACTCACTCATATGTGGATACTAGATGTAACGCAAAGGATAATCGGACTACAACCCACAGCTCCAGAGAAGCTAGGAAAAAAGGACAACCCTAAGAGAGATGCATGGATCATCTTGGGAAGGGGAAAGTTGAGATCTCCTTGAGTAAACTTGGGATGGGGGGCAATTGAGGGGAAGACAAGGGGGATGAGAACATGAGGGAATGGTATTATTGAACTGGGGGACAGATGGAGTGGGAGAGCAATGAAACAGATATCTTGAAAGAGGGAGACATTATGGTGTAAGGGAGAAATCGGGTGCTAGAGAAATTCCCAGGAATCCACATGGATGACCCGAGATTAGACTCCTAGCAATAGTGGAGAAGTTGCCTGAACTGGCCTACCCTGGTAATCAGATTGCTGACTACCCTAACTGTCATCATAGAGCTGTCATCCAGTAACTGATGGAAACAGATGCAGAGATCCACAGCTGAGCACCAGGCCAACCTCCAGGAATTCAGTAGAAGAAAGGGAAGAAGGATTATATGAGCAAGGGGGATCAAGATCATGATGGGAAAATCTACAGAGACAACTTACCCAAGCTTGTAGGAACTCACAAACTTTAGATTAAAAGCTATGGAAACTGCATGGGACCAGATTAGGCCCTCTACATACAGGACCCAGTTGTGTAGCTTGGCCTATTTTAGCGGTGCCTGGCAGTGGGATCAATATCTATCCCTGGTGCATGAGCTGGCTTTCTGGATCCCTTTTCCTATGGTGGGACACCTTGCTCACACCTTGATGCAGAGAGGGGCATGGTTCTGCCTCAACTCAATATACCAGGCTTGGCTGACTCCTCATGGGAGGCCTTACCTTTTTAGAGTGGGGGTGGATCGGGGAGGGGAGGTTGCTGGGGAGTGGGTAGAGGGATGAAAGGGGGAATCTGTGGTTGGTACATAAAATGAATAAAAATAATTTTTAAATAAGAAATTGTCAGCTGATCAGTTCATTCTTTCTATTAAGTTAATTTTCCCAATTTCATTAATTTAAATGTCTTTTTATTTGAGCCAGATTCCCCAAGTGCCTTTTAAGGAGGCCATGGTAACCCACTATTTTGCTATATAAATTGCTTTATTTTTCTAGGCTGAGGTTTATCTAAAATTGTCTATTTATGTGTTTGCTTTCATAATTTCTTTTTCCCTTGCATAGAGTGTAAGTTTGCCATTGTGTTAAGATACATGAGGGACTAATATCATTATTGATTTAATATATAGTTTGTCAAAAATGTTTGACCCCCAAGATGGCAGAGAGAAGGTTAGGACATTATTTCAGGGAAGATCTTTACTGCTATTACATCATCCCAGATACTTTGTAGATTTCTAACCTATTCTGACAACAAAGAGAAAGGTAGTTATTCATTTGGGTTTTTGTATGTGCATGAGTTTGGGTTGAACCTAGGACCCTGTGTTTGTAATTTACCCCAATCTATATCTCTTTACTTTTCATTTGGAGATAAACTCTCACCAATTTCTCCTGGTAGTCTGTGAACTTGGTCTGGAACCCAAGAAGTCCTTGAATGTAAGATCCTCATTCCTTAGCCTCATGACTAGCTTGGTTTACAGCCTTGTGTCAGCAGTCACAGTTTTTTTTTTCTTTCATTTTTCTTTATTAAGAAATTTTCTACTCACTCCACATACTATCCACAGATCCCTCCTCCTCCCTCCTCCCACCCCCAGCTCTCTTTCCCAAGCCACTTGGCATCCCTACATCCCCCAAATCAAGGTCTCCTATGGGGAGTCAGCAAAGCCCAGCACACTGAGCCTAGGCAGGTCCAAGCCCCTCCCCACTGCACCAAGGCTGTACAAGGTGTCACACCAGAGGCACTGGGTTCCATAAGCCTGCCCATAGACCAGGGACAGATCCCGATCCCCCTGCCTGGGTGCCCCCCAAACAGTTTGAGCCAAACAATGGTCTTCCATATCCAGAGGGCCTAGTCCAGTCCCATTGGGGCTCCACAGCCACCAGTCCGCAGTTCATGGCAGCCATAGTTTTTATAAACATCATTTTACTAAAATCCTAGCAATTTGCAATGGGGAGATATCTCTTGTGGGCTATTTTAAAATGTCTCCAGGAGTAGCTAAAATTCCACCAGTTGAAGACATCATTGGGCTACTTGAAGGGAGAGCTGGCAGGTGGCTTCTTCTTGAAGGGAGAGCTGGCAGGTGGCTCAAATAACAAAACATTTTCCAAGAAAAATGTTCATAAATGATAATAACAATGGATTAGGAAATATTTTTCATGAATGTAAATGATGATTTTAAAAAAATAAAAAGAAGCTATTCAGCATGAAAATAGCTATAGAAGCCTGGGTGTAATTAAGCATTTAATAACTTGGAATGAATAAAATCTAAAGTACACTTAAAATTAATGTTCTCATTCCATGTGCATAGATTCCATGTGCATGTGGTCATGAGTATAGTATCACAAAAGTTACTTCATGGTGTGCTTCTCTTGTGACAATTTACAATTCTTTTTAGATGTATATATTTTATGTGTATGAGTATTTTGCCAACATGTATATCTCCTGCATGTCTGGTGCCCGCAGGTCAGAAGACAGCATCAGATACCCTGGAACATTATATGTGATTATAAGTAAAATACATGAGTGCTGGGAACTAAATCTGGAGTCTTCTTCAAGAGTAACAAGTGCTCTTAACCCCTGAGCAGTGTCTCCAGCCCCTCCTGTTACTACTTTTAATTCATAAATTCCTAGGTGATCTGTGAGAAAGATTTAGGGGTCTTGCACCATTACTAGCGGGTAGTAAATAGTGATCAATCTTTAATTCAATGATCTCTACATTCAGTAAGCTAATGTTTAGCATGTTATCTTTCTAATAATAGCAAATGAGATTATTAAAAACAATCTGAATAGAATGTGTTTACTTACACTGAAAAAAATCATTTGTAATAATAAATATGGTAAAGGTAATTATAAATATGCTATAGTAGTATATGGCATTATGGTAATAATAAACCTTTATTTCTTGCTTGTATGTCACATAAGATGCATTGCCAAAATTGGTTTGAATATGAGTGAGATCAATATGTTTTTAAAATGACAAGTCACACAAATTAATTCACTTTAGCAGATTTTTTTCAATAAATGTGTGTAATTATATATAAAAGGTTAATGGGAGAATAGTCTTATTCAGGGAGAAGAGTGTTAAGTTCCTTGGTATCTTTTACTCAGGGTGACAGTAAGTGACCTTTCACCAAAAGTTACACTAAAACCATTAGGCCAATTGCAGAGGGTAATTATCTTTTGAATTAATTACCATTAAAAAGCTACTTTCAGAAAATGTCTTTAGGGAAATACATAGCTAGGGCAGCAGTTTGTCTCAGTGTTCTCTGCACAGCCAGAAACTACATTGTCTACTCATCCTTGAATATAAAGCATCATGCAGAATGCTGATTTCTCAAGACTGAACTCCATTTGGAGATGAACTCATTTCAGAGCTGTCAACTCTGAGCATGTAGCTGATGGTAAATGCTTACAGATTTGATCAGTGCACATGTGCCATGTTGGTTCCATGAGAGGAAAGACAGTTGAAACAGTGAAAACTAGAAGTGTCCCTGGTGCCAGAAATGGGAGCTGCTGTGAAGCAGTGGAAAGATAATTTTATGCTAGTAGACAGTAGTGACAGGGAGTAAAACATCTTCTTTCAAATGCACAGTACCTTGCATTGGATGATTTCCTTTATACATTAGCTTTTTATATTATCACAGGGCAACTATGGTCACCCTAGTTACCAGGACAGACATCATGAACAGATATGATAGCTTTCCCCCTCAAAGTTCATGTGGAGCACAACTCTTTGACCCCACCCTTTTCTTCTCTGATTTTTATGCTCACAAAGATGAAAATGTATTAAGGGGTTGAATCTCTGTTTCTTCATCTGCAAAATATTGGTAATGCAAGCTACTTTCTGGGGTATTTATTCTAATTAAACAGGCAGCAGGCTATATTTAGGAATATATATATGTACATGTATATATATATATTGTACATACATATAGTTATGTAACAAACATTAATGAAAAAAGTCATGTAATTGAAAGAGCAAGAAGGGAAGGTTTGGAGGAGGGAAAGAGAGGGGAAAATGATAAAACTATATTATAATCTCAAATAAAAGGAAAGAATTTAAAAAGAAAAACAGACAAGGCCATATAAAATCCTTAACACACTGTCTTCTCAAAGTAAATGGTCTATTTTTCTGAATGATACGCATACAGGCTGATATATTAAGTACAGTATGTGATTAAAAATTATTGCAGTCCTGGTGTCTGTCACAAGAAGATAGAAAATTTATCCAAAAGAAGTAATAAACAGATGGGTAGCAAAGAAAACAGAAACAAGGAAGAGATGACAACTGTTATTTTGGGATGTTTTCCCCTTATTTTCTCATAGTTTGTCCCATACCCATTTTGTTTTACTCAACTGGTAAATTGGTGAGTTTACACTATTTTGTCTCTCCTTGTGTAATATGTATTAGCACTGTAAAATAGGAAAGAGGACTAGATGATTTTTAAATAGTGTGTAAGAGTTTCTGTGTAACAAATATTTATTAAGGCATTTTGATAGCTACATTTATCTAAATAATTCAATGGGCACGATTTTATCAGTAATCTCTAATGGGATGACACTGGATTTATCAATCTCATTACAGGGCAAGCCTCATGACCAAGAGCAGTTGGCCAATACAAAAACAGACTCTGCATTGTGCATGCTTTTTGTTTCATTTTGTTTGGTATTTTTTGTATTATTGGTTTTGATTATTTGGATATTCATTTTTTTGGTTTAGTTTCCTTTGAAAGAGAGAGGAGAAAGAATATTACATTGGGGTACTAAGGAAGTGGAGAGAATCTTGGAGGAGTTGGGTGGATGGAAAGAATGTAGTAAAAATGTATTGTGTGAAAATTATTTTAAATAGGAATAAATTTTTTTAAAAAGCTAGACAAAATTGAATATTAAAACATGAGTGATGTATATCTCTGACAGTAAATATTCAAAGAAACATATTAGGGATCAAACTCTTCCAAGTATATTGAAGATAGTATTATGTTTTGTTTTATATTATTACAGAATTACATTATTTTTAGGTGTTACCTTATATTTGTATATAATTCAGAATGTTGGGAAAATCATGTTTGGCTATTAATGAAACATAAAATATTTAGAACCTAGAGAAAGAGAAATATGAGTATGAGATCAATAAAGTACTCTATGTCTGTGAATTTTGAATTAGAAATTCAAGTAGGAAATTATGATGTATTTTATTAAAATATCCTAGGTACTTCCATATATAAGACCAGAAAATAATGATGACATTCATAGGAAGGAATATACCTGTTTCATATGTGTGGGAGCCTGCTCCCACCTTTTGAAGGGTTCTTAGGTGGAGGAGAGAGGAATGAGAAAATGTTAGATAGGAAGAGAGACCTAGCCAATGAGAAGAAAGACAGAAACACAACACAGGGTCGCTTCGGGAGGGCCTGGATCAATACCCAACAGCCTCAAGTCTTTATTCAAAAGGGATTTTTATAACAATGCCAAAGGGTGGGGCAAAAAACCTCCCCCTTGCAAGATCATAACACACCACATAGCCAAATGTAGACCCTTCCAAACACCTGGTAACCACACCCCTGGTCAAATCATCTTCTTATGCAGTCCTGTTGGGTTAAACAAGCTGAGATTCTCTGACTCTGAGTAAGTTCTCAGTAGGAAGCCTCTGTGCACCTCCATAGCTCCCCATTCTTAATATTTTAAAGGACTCCTTAGACCCCTCAGATGGACTGTGCCTGTCTTAGGTCAACTTCTTCTTCACTAATCAGCCTTACACATCATGGAGATGTGGGGGTATTGTGTTCCTCAAAATATTGTGTATGCTAATAAACT